>CABFWO010006271.1:11090-36725 GCA_902155825.1 Timema genevievae | reverse complement strand
TACACGTCTTGTCAGAGGTGAAGGAAGGGTTTGGCAATCAGATAAATTTGTGCCGGGACCAAGGATTGAACCCCGGACCCCCAGCAAAGAAGTCTGACACCTTACCCCTAGACCGCCAGGTCACTTTGACGTAGATATTACTTGGAGATATCCGCTTATATAGAACACTGTCTGGAAAAATGAGATGCACCATTTTGTTTGTGATGTTAAACAGTGCCTGGATACGAATTTTAATCAAAACCGTTAGAGATTAATTTGAGAAAAACTATGTTGTCTCTTTTCGTCCTTAAGTAAACTACCCTTAATTTTAAGTTTAAATAGATCATTACAAAAAATTCCCTCTAGGAAGACTTATTAAAACCCTAGATACCAAATTTTAGCCAGATCGGTAAAATGGTTTCGGCTCAAACACGAGATACAGACACAAGACAATCGCGAAAAACACTTTTAAAAGTTAAAGGAGCCCATGAAACGACATCCATCAAAATGTCGAATTCGATTCTTTTTTTCTTTTTTTTAGCACCAGGTCTTGATATCCGTTCGGGTTATACGCTTATATAAGTACAAACTACGTCAATGGTTTTTAGGAACTAGTAAAGCTATATTTTATAGGAAATGTACGCGCATTTGCGTGAAGGGAGAGTGGAAAACTATTTTAAAAAAACAACCTCAGCACACCCGACAAATCTCGATCTCCCCGTCATCGGCAGTCAAGTCTACTGCGAGAGTAGCGCATTAGACCATGCGGCCACCGAAGTGGGTTTGATTTTATTCAAAGTCATATTACTTTCTCTCTCCTAGGTGGTCGCGTGCAGTAAATATAATACCGGGGTGACAAGAGTTACTGTGTAATCAGATGGCCTTGAAGGAATATTCTCACGAAAGGTTTATGGCGTCAATAAGAAGCGCGTTTATACACGTGATCTATACATTGTATGAAGCTGAATCAAATAAGGCCTACTTAGGAAAATATTTGGTCCAAAAAAAAATAAGATGAAGATAACAGAGTGTGGAGGAGGCTATGTAATAAAGTGTACTCAGTAACAGAGCTGTTATAAATTTACCCAGCCCCAAAAAAACACACCCAGGATTTATTAATAAAAAACACTTTAAAAAACAATTTATTGTATTTTGCATCCAAACCAATTATTGTCTGATTGATTTTTTTGAAAATTTTTAGCCTATTGCCTTTTTTTAATAATAAAAATACTGTTTGAAGTAAGAGCTATATTAAAAATTAAACTAAATATTTTAAGTAACAGACTGATTAGAAACTGAACTAAACAACCTTAGCAAAGTCATAGATTAAGCAAATGTTATTGAATAAAAACTTACTGTACTTTAAAGACAATACACATACAATTTTCTCTTTTAAGATGGTGATCTGGTGGTCTAGGGGGTAAGGTGTCGGACCTATGTGCTGTGTGCCCGGGGTTCGATCCTCAGTCCCGGCACAGATTTATCTGATTGACAAACCCTTCCTTCACCTCTGACAAGACGTGTATTAATCACAACTTGTGAATGTGTAGAATTGCCAGGCCTCCACCGTGGTTCGGATCCCACGTTAAACTGTAGGTCCTCCATTTCATCTCACAATCACTCTACCATTACGCATTAGCGTAAGTGCGTATAACCCGAACGGGTAGTAAGACGCGGTGATGATGATAATAATAATAATAATAATAATAATCCATCAGACAGTGACCAACTATTACACAAATGGCTTTGCCACCATCGTCTTTTTTTTTCTCCTTTACTTCTTCAAGTCGTGATGGTTGCAAATATATGCTGTTGCCAATTCTTGTTTATACATATCATCCTTGGGTTTGTACGATACCAACGAACCGGACAACCACCGCCATCTGTCAGTTTTCGGCGTACATTTCGCTGTTCGGTTCGCTGTCCGGTTCGCCGTTCATCTCGCTGGTGTGTACACGGCTTATTCGATACAAATTCGTAGCACAACTTCCTTCGAAGGGGGAAGTAAAGACGTCGGTCCCGAATCGATTGTGGCATGTAAAAAAAAAAAAGCAATCCTGGAAGGTATGTGAAAATGGCAAAATTGGTAGGCTCTTTCGCTCTAGCTTATAGAAGTTCTCGTGTGTTAGCATAATCAGTCAGTTCAGAAAGTGTACGTTAAATAACTCAAATTAATAAAAATATTAATTCTATAGTAACTAGATGCATCGTCTTTAAACCCATCTCCCCCCATTCATCTTTCCATTCCTTCTGCAAAAAAAAAATTAATTCTTAAACCTGCTAGGTTATTATTCAGTATTGTTACCAAGCAAACCGCCATCTTAGCTCAGTTGGTAGTGTGTCTGTTCATTAAGCTAGGGGTCCCGGGTTCAATTTTAGTCATGGCCAAAATATTTATAATTTGTGAAATATGGGTTTGCCCTTTCACATTGATAAATTAACGGTCGGGGACTGGATGTTGTGCCTGGCCTAGTCTTAAGTTAGATTATAAGGTATATGAAGCTACGACAGGCCTAACCAGTCGGTAGTGGAAAATATATGGCTAGAATAAAAAAGTGACCCAGGACACAGACTGTAAAACAGTAATGGATTTAAAAATTGTTGCAAAGAAATAGATTGTTTCATTTTTGATTTCCTTTATGACATCTCTTCCTACTCCTTTCCTTACTGTATTAAAATTAAAATAGGTTTCACTTAATGCCGAATAATATTTATATTTGAATGATTGGTTAAATCAAATTGCTTACATAGTAAATAAATTTAAAAAAACAATTACCCAATATAAAGCAAATGGATTGGGCTTTTTAAAAATTACTTGGGTGTTTTTCAACTTTGCCTAAACTCATCAGCAGACATTATCAGGGCAAACAAATATCGCAGGTTACGTTTGACAGGACATGCTGCGAGAATGGAAGAAACTAAAACCGGGTTCAAAGTATTGACAGGAATACCCAATGGGAAGAAACCAGCGGGGTAATCTGGACGCAGATTGGAGGATAACATTAGAATAAACCTGAAAGAGATAGGGTGTAATGAGGTGGACAGGATATAACTAGTTTAAGATAGGGATATGGTGTAATGAGGTGGGCAGGATATAACTAGTTTAAGATAGGGATATGGTGTAATGAGGTGGGCAGGATATAACTAGTTTAAGATAGGGATAGGGTGTAATGAGGTGGACAGGATATAACTAGTTTAAGATAGGGATATGGTGTAATGAGGTGGACAGGATATAACTAGTTTAAGATAGGGATAGGGTGTAATGAGGTGGACAGGATATAACTAGTTTAAGATAGGGATATGGTGTAATGAGGTGGGCAGGATATAACTAGTTTAAGATAGGGTGTAATGAGGTGGACAGGATAGAACTAGTTTAAGATAGGGATAGGGTGTAATGCGGTGGACAGGGTATAACTAGTTTAAGATAGGGATAGGGTGTAATCAGGTGGGCAGGATATAACTAGTTTAAGATAGGGTGTAATGAGGTGGACAGGATAGAACTAGTTTAAGATAAGGATAGGGTGTAATGAGGTGGACAGGGTATAACTAGTTTAAGATAGGGATAGGGTGTAATGCGGTGGACAGGGTATAACTAGTTTAAGATAGGGTGTAATGAGGTGGACTGGATAGAAGTAGATCAATATAGAGATAGTGTGTAGTGAGGTGGACTGGATAGAATTAATTCAATATGGTGTTCATTTAGTGAGTGCAGCAATGAGTTTACGATTTCCTAGTGTCACAGTGTTAGTAAGTATACTGTTACACAAAATGAAACGTCGCCGTGATTGGTGCTGAAACAATGAACCCCAAGGTAAAAGGAGAGGAAATACTTGGAAAGTTGGCGGCGCTGGAGAAGAATGGAGAGGTAGAGGAGGGGACAGATCGGGTGACTAATGAAGTTCTAAGCAGAGTCGATAAAGAGAGAACCACATCTGCAGGTGATTACACGAAGAAAGGCCAACATGATGGATCACATTTTGAGGAAAAATTACTTGTTGAGTGACGTCATATAAGTCAAATTGGAAAGGAAAAGAGGGGGTGGCCAAGAATATAAAGTATACGACTGATTGATGACCTCAAATTAGGAAACAAGATTCAGTTTAAGGATCTTAAAAAAAAAGCTTCTGATAGGACACGGTGGAGGAGTCAATTTGAACAAAGTAAAGGACTTGTCGAAAGACAGAACACCCGATGTGCCACAAAGAGTCAGCAGGTGTGCCGTGGGAATTTTGGAGAAGTTAATAAAGAAGCGAGAAAATATTTTAGGGGTAAAATTAAATCCTTTTTAAATCCATGACTATAATAAAAAAATTTAATAGCACAGTTATTAGAAAACTAGCTATTGTACTTTTTTTACACAAATTTAATAGGCGTTTTTAAATTATAAACTCTCTCCTTAAAGAACTTATAGTGTGCCTTGAATATTTTAGTGCCTTGTTTAGTGTGACCTGAGATGACACAGGTTGAAAATTGCTGGTCTAGACCATAAACTTGAGACATTTAACTACTATATATAAAATAAACCCAGATAATATATAAATTATATTATCTAGATATCTACTGGGCTACATCATTCGTAGCCTAGTAGTGGAAATATTATCCAGTACTAATGTACCGTTGTTCAGGGGACTCCCAAATCTACTAACCGGATTTTTATTACCTAAAAATTATCAAAAAATGAACTAGAAATTGACCTAGAAATTTTAAATTTAGCTTCAAATTTTCAAAAAAATTAATGTAATGCAATGAAAAGCCTTTAACAATTAAACTCTTGTATTCTGCTGGATAAAATATTGATTTACAAATATCTGATTCAGAACCCTCTCCATCCTAGTTACAGTCTCACCAGGAACGTGTATTTTACAACCAGACAAGCAAATAGGATACAAAGTTCTTTGTTTACATTATCTTTTCATTCAAACAAACGTGTGTAGACAAAATTAATGTATTTATAACATATCGATAGTATTAACAAATATACTTACTAAACATCAATGCTTTAAGCAGATTCAAAAATGCCTTTACTAGACTAAAAAAAGAGACTACATATGCCTAAAATAAGTAGTAAATTACACAAAACAAGAAAATATCACGTAAAATTAAAAAATGACCGAAATTAGCCTATAAAATATACATTTGTACAACCAGGGTATCATAAACAGAGTTTGTATAGGCCTACTTATGAGCATTGTATGAGATGAACAAAAAAAATGACGTTATAAAAGTCCGGTCCCTGGTCATAAGGCTATTTATTTGGCGTAGTATGTATTATCCAAGCATCTGTGAGCGATTAAACGTAATGACCTCAGTCTTACCATGAGGATTCTAGGTGGCCGTGATTCACTCTCTATAAGACCGGGACTGGCTGCGCGCGCATCTGGTAGGCCGTGACCCAGACTGCAAGTGATTATTAGCAGAGAACGATCGCCCATAATGAAGGTTGATCCTTGGCTTCAGGTGAGACTGTCGAAAAGTTAAGCCTTCGTTCACAAGATACAGGGTGTTCCATATAACGCTCAAATCGTTGTCGAATAAAATAATTTCTTAATAACAGGATCACAATCAACTTTAATGTTCACGTAACGTAAATAAACTAGTTTGTGATTATTATTCACGTAACGTAACGTAGACCGAAGGTAGTTTTTTTTTATGAATGCGTGTACATTTCTTCTAAAACCCTAACTTCCTTATTTCTACACTATTAACGTAAGTCGAAGTATGTAATATCATATATTACCCATTTCAGTGGCTGCATGGTCTAAGGTGCTACTCTAGAAATAGACTAGACTACCGATGGCTGGAAGGTCGAGGTTCAAATCTCATTCGGGTGTACTGAGGGTAGTTTCTACATTGTGGTTTTCCACTCTCCCTGCGTGCAAATGCTGGGTACACTTCATATAAATATAAACTACCGAACCCCTAAAACCATTAGCGTAATTAGTAAATTAGTAAATAAGCGTGTAACTCTGACGGGTAGTAAGATGCGGTGAAAAGATTGGTAAATAATTTAAAGAGCCATAATCTTTATCTTTCTTCTTCTCATACCTAAGGCCTCTCTTTCAGACGATCCTACTTTTCACCGGACGCCGTGTCCGGCATGGCACCGTGCATGCCAAAGGACGCACCCTCGAATAAACGGCATGATCATGAAAATCTCCGGCACGGCTTCACTCTGTGTTCCTTCTTAGCTTTTCTCGAGTTGCCGCCATGAACAGTCACTAGAAATGGTTGTATCTTTACTATTTGTATATAAAGAGTAAAAAAATTTCAAGGAAATGGATCCATCCTTTAAATCTACAAATATCATTTGCTTGGGATTTTGTCACTTTGTATCAAGATTTAAGAAAAGATGAGAGAAAAAATTTTCAACTACTTTAGAAATGACCATAGCAAGTTTTGATGAGCTCCTGAATCGATTGAGTCCACTACTCAAGCAAAATGGTAAAGATTAGAGAGGCCATCGTTGCCTATAATGTACTGAACTGTGTCCACCGGACGGCGAAATGTCGGCAAGTCTGAACACGCACATTTAAATCTGTACATTTAACGCCGTGCCGGATATAAATGGGCGCCGTGTTGGCAACGACGGCCGGACATTGCTTAGAGCCGGACACGAGGGTGAAATCGAGTATAAAGATATGGGAACACTTAAACCTAACTTAAGCCTAACTAACGAAACCCTGGTGACCGTCGATTTAATTATATTTCCGGGAGAAATATCCAAGATACCAGACGGGAATTGAACACTGGGAGCCTAAGCTCGTAGCCAAATGTATCGATCACTACACGACGGAGAGTATTTCTCCTTAGAATAAAGTTGTGCAACGAATTTTTATCACTCAAGGAAAAATCCCGTCATACCCCGGCTGGGTTTGAACCCACGAACATCGGGTCTCGAGGTGTACACTTTATTACAGGACCACCGAGGTCGGTGACTACTCTTTATTATATATATTTTTTAATCAAAAGAAAAATTAACCGTTTTTTTAGATAATAAATTAGGACATTTTTGTTTAAAAATTAGAGAAAGGTTGGGTGCTTTACGAGGTAAGTACCTGGAAACACCGTCTTGACATGGGTGCACTTGTTAAAACTCAGGGAACTTTCAAGTACCAACTTGAGAGAACAATGCAACATGTGGTTAACCAATATGACGGCACAGGTTGCCAAGTAGCGTGCAATCGATAGCCAATATATGGAGAGGGTGCAGGGGGAACCCACCCAGTTTACCTGTGTCAAACAAACCTGCTTTAATCTTTTTTTTATTTATGTTCTGATCGAAGTGCTTTACTATCTCTTTTCTTCGTCAGTAAACAAGAAACTTTTTGTTGACATGTCTAATGGAAAGGCCATTTTTCTGCTTTTCTCTAGATTTTATATTTAGCTACGTGTTTTCTTTATCCGTTCGGTTTAAACGATTATATAGTCCTACTCGCTAATGGTTTTAGGAATCAGGAAGGTTATATACTTAGAGGAAGTGCACCAGCATTGGCGTGGATGTTGAGTGGAAAACCCATTTTGGAAAACCACCCTCGGTACACCCGACCAAGATTCGAACCTTGATCTCCCCGTCATCAGCAGTCTAGTCTACCGCGAGAGTAGCGTCTTAGACCATGCGGCCACCGAAGAGGGTGCTTTGCTATATTTTGCGCGCTACTCTCGCAGTAGACTAGACTACCGATGATGGGGAGATCGAGATTTGAATCTCGGTCGGTTGTATTGAGGGTGGTTTTTTTTACCAAATGATTTTCCAATCTCCTTCCATGTAAATGCTAACACAGTTCCTATAAATATAACCTTCCTAATCTTTACAACTATTAGCGTAGTTAGTGCATAGGCGGGTAGTAAGAAGCGGTGATTAAGAAAATGTTGTTTTGCGAGTAGACACCCACCATTTAAAAACAATGACAACCATTTTGTTAGCTCATGACTACTTATGTAACAAGTAACAACTAAAGATAGTGGTTTGGATTACGTCAGACTTGTACAATTTTTGTAAGACAGATAGTTAAGTTTTTACTTTGAGCTTCTTTAATTCGGAGAACATGGAAAGCGAACAAAAGGTAGGTAAAAACCTAGAATCAAAAGCACACGAAGATACGGATCGAAACCCGTCTCGGTGGCATAGTTGGCTAACGCGCTAGTCGTGTTGAGCCCGACTGCCGAGGACGGGGAGATCGAGGTTCGAATCTCGGTCTGGTGAACTAGGGGTAGTTTTTCCTAAATGGTTTACCACTCTCCCTCCACGCAAATGCTGGTTCACTTCCTCTAAGTTCAACCTTTCCAATCCCTAATCCATTAGCGTAATTAGTACTTAAGCGTATAACTCAAACGGGTAGTAAGACGCGGTGATAAATAATAATAAATGAGAGCGAGAATCATACAGACTATCATGTGTGTGTGTGTTTATGTGTGGGTGTGTGTGTGCGCGCGCGCACGCGTGTGAATGATTTATATTTGTGTTAAATTGATCTCTAGTTCTTATATTACGTAATCCATGAGTATTTTAGCTCTAGTTTTTCTGTTTCATTATTTGTGTGTCTTTATATCTATCGTTCTGTTTAAACTCTATTTTAATTGTATTGGTTTATCGTAAGAAAAGGCTGTATTATTATTATTATTATTATTATTATTATTATTTGAATTCAGACTCGAAATGTAAGGTGTTAATTTTAATCTAAGTGCGAAGCAAGTGTTTTAAGACATTTGTGATGTTTTATATTTTTTTACACGCGGATGATGGTGTACTTTAATGATTATTTATCTTTCTCATCCTTTTACCTTATCTGATAGTACTGATAAAAATTGTTCTCCCGGTCTTGTTACCCGCCCGTGGTACTAGCATATTCACACTAGAGGGGCGGGTAGTATGTCATCTAATGCCGCTATGCTCATGACAGATATTCAACAAATGTTGGTATTTTTATTTAGCGCCGCGTCTTACTAACCGTTAAGGTTATACGCTTAAATACTAATTACGCTAATGATTTTAGGGATTGGGAAGGTTGAAAATAGAGGAAGTGAACCCGTGTTTGCGTGGAGGGAGAGTGGAAAACCATTTAAGAAATAACCCCCTTCCACCCCACCCCCAGTTCACCCGAGCGAGATTCAAACCTCGATCTCCCCGTCATCGGCAGTCTAGCTCAACACGAAACTAGAGTGTTAGCTAACCACGCCACCGAAGCGGGTAGCTGTTGATATCACTATGTGAGGAAAAATTTAAACTCTATGTTTCTACTGGAGCAATCTTTGATTTGTTTTTATATTTTAAAAAAACTGCAAAAATATTTAACTCTCGTTTCCTACACTACCACCTTAATATAATTAATTTACTAAAGAAAAAAGTGGGACAGACAAAATAGCAACTGTCAGTGGCACCCAGTTTTAAACATTTAAAAAAAATAAAGTTAAAATACTTTCATTTTAATTAAAGTTGTAGATTTTTAAATATTCTAGGGTTCGGTTTCGAGAAATATAGGATTCGATCCGTCTCTAATATTAATATATTTATTTAAGGAGAATATCCAACATGAAGATGTTATATTTGTTCCACGTCTTACTACCCGTACAGGGATATTCTATTTTAGCTGCGATGAGGCTGTAGGAAAGATGACGGTATAATCAATAGGAAATGCACCTGCGTTTGCGAAAAGAGATAGAGGAATAAACTAATTGTTTTATTTAAAAAAACTCTCTGTTCACCCAGCAAGGATTCTAACACCACCCTCAAGGTCGTTGGGAAAAATCGGGTGAAACTATACTGGCGCCCTCATCCTCATGTCCATCGGTAACTATAATAAATAAATTCAGCTTCAGTGGTAAAACGGTCTAAGGTGTCCCCCTCGTGTTGGGCAGGCCTGCTAATGACGGGGGATATAGGGGTTCAAATCCTGGTCGGGTCTACCGTATGGGATTTCTCCTAAATGGTTTTCCACTCTCCTTCCACGCAAATGCAGGTAGTGTACCACTAAAATGCTTTCTTTCTCGTCCCTACTTAAGTAGAGTAGTTATCATAAATGCATATAACCTGAACAGTGATAAAAAGAAATAAAAATGGTTAAGGTAATCTTTCAGGACTGATTAACTTAAGTGCTCATAACGCTTAGTCCCAAGAATTAAACTTAGAAGAAAGCTTTTAAAATTACGTATCTTTGCGAGGTTTTTATTTAAGTGTTTCCTTATCTGTTTTCAAAAAATTTCTTTGACTGAAATGTCGATGGCTCGTTAGGTGTTGCCTTAAAACTCTTCTAAGCTTGCATGTGTTTGGGTGTTCCCGCAGTGATACCAAGTTTGATGATAAAAAATAAAAGAATACAGTCTTTATTTTAGTTCATCATGGTCCAAGGGAACCTTCAATATGACGAACAAGGAGAAAGATGGCCTCAGTACCTGGCGGCTGTTGTAGGTAAGATATATAAGACATTACTTCAAAACAGTTTTCATAGGAAGAGCTTTTATTTACTTTCGAGAGGAAATATCGTCAAAATAAAAAAAGCTATATTTTGATGGTTGTTGACGTTTCACAACAATCTGAACCTTAAACGTAGGTTATGTAATGTTTCTGTCTGTTTGTATATATCTCAGCCTAGAGCCGAATTAATTTTACTAATCAGACTTAAGGTGGGGTGCTAGTGAGCACCAGTTTAGTGCATTAAGTTTGCAGTTTTTATAGCATAAACATTTTTTGGCAAAAATAGATCAAATATTTCTTCTATAGAAACATAGAGTTTAGTTTTCTGCACATGCTAATCTCAAGAGTTCTTGAATATCTCTCATGAGCATGGCGGCATTTGGTGACAAACTTTTTAAATTCAGAAAAAAAGTTGTCACTAAATTCCAGGACATCCTTGACAGATATTAAAAAACTGTTGAGATTAGCATGTGCGAAAAACTAAACTCTATGTTTCTATAGAAGAAATATTTGATTTATTTTGGCCAAAAAAATGTTTATGCTATAAAAAACTTCGAAAATACTGCCCTAAACTCACGCTTACTAGCACCCCATCTTAAACTTGGTGATTAGGTTTTTCATAAGTTTCCCCGTAGGTGTTGGAATCATTTATCTTAATCCTAAAATTTATATAGGCGTATTAGCGAGTTTAAAAGATCAAGGTTGATGATTATGTAAAGTAGTTTCCCCACGTGAACGACTGAAAACTGCTAACCCCTGCTCTAACTCGCACTCTGGAGAATTTTCGAAGCGAACATAAGCTGATGAATCGAGTGATGGTGTTCCTAGCGGAGGACTATAAGAAGATCCAGACAGTAGTACTCCAGGGAATCCGAGTCGATGAAGTTAAGGCCTGCCTAAAATCATCACACCTTTGGCCAAAAGTTCTAGAGCTGTCATTAAATAAAAAATATATGAGGGTTCAACTGAGAGGAGTTGGGGAGTTCACAGACAGTCTGATAGAGTTGGGACATGGTAAGGTGAAGGAGGTAGTTGGGAATATAAACCTTTCTTCTAGCTCGTGTCAGTTTGTAAAGGATATGAATAGTCCGACTTAACTTTTATCACGACCTAAAGCACCTAAAAGGGAAACCTATGTCATAGTTAAGGGAGAAGGCAGTTCTAGCTCGTAGAAACTACAAGGCACAGCAGATCAACAACCTCCTTCTCGGTAACGTACGTTTGTCACGGAGGAGATTACCTAGCAGTATGTGGACCCAGTCGTGGAGATGGAGAATACTGTCCAATACCTGGTAGATTTGTTGCATATTCTGAGCCCTACTCACACATTCCCCTTGAAGGTCGGATAACCTATCATACTGTCGTGTAATTTTAAACTCCCAACACTGTGCACACTGTGCAATTAGACCAGGCTGTACGTGAAAACCCTACATCGCAGCGTCATACAGGCTACCATCTTCATAGGATGTGTATTTATAGGGACACAGTCTTCATCCCTCGAACTATTCTTATTAATTCGGATTACCCCCTCGAGTTTAAAAGAGTCCAGTTTCCTCCGAAAGTCTGCTTTGCAATGTCCATCAACAGGTCTCAGCGTCAGTCCTCTAAGGAAATGGGGTTGATCTAAGGGAAGACTGTTCCTCCCATGGCCAACTCTTCGTAGCATGCTCCAGGATGAGCGCACCAAGCATCGTGGCAGTTATGTCACCTGAGAGAAGGACGGCTAACATTGTATACAAGGGCGTCCTTTCAAAGTAGGAAGCCACATAAGGAATATATAAAGACAGTAGGCGATTGGATCTGCTAAACAAAACTCCCCGATCAGATTATGATGTGGCAAAAAATTGGGGTGGTTTGGTAATAAAATTTCCACAGATGGCAGTAAGAAAGGGGTCCTGGCAATAAAAATTACATGCTCAGATTATGGCATAGCAGTAAGAAAGGCGGCCTGGCAACAAAAACTCCCCAAAGAGTTGGCAGTAAGAAAGGGGGCCATCCAACAAGAACTCCCCGACCATATGGCAGTAAGAAATAGGGGCTGGAAATTAAGATTCTCTGACTCGGACATGACAGAAATACGAGGTACTATAACCTCCACGAGTTGTTTCTCGGGTAACTTTAAGAATTATTCCATAACAATCACAAATAACTTATACCAGTATACACGTATTACAAAAAAATCAAACCCTCACTGACTCAATAATAGACGAAGGATGCGAAACTTGGTTATGGGCTGGTTTACAATAATCCTTATAGTGTGTGTTCCAAAACCATAAGTTTATGACATAATGTTAAGACTTATTATCAAACTCTAAGAATTAAGAATATTGTTATTTTATACAATAGTGGTGGAACTTTATTTGTGTGAGGCGGGGCAAGAACACAAAAAAGAGTTTTTTCTGGACTTTATACCCTCCTTTCCCCCAGTCAAGTTTAGAAAATGGAGTGCTCCTAGAAGCTGTTTGGAGTGGTCCTCGTTTAGAGAATTTTTGAAAATCATACATTTTAAACGCTATTTAGAATAGTGCTTCCCCCAAAATGTTTTGAAATTTGGATACTTCTAGAGTATATTTGAAGTAGTACTCCTTTGGTAGATTTTTGAAAAATTGGAAGCTCCTGAAAGCTATTTAAAGTGATGCTCGTCCAATTTTTTTAAAACTTGGAATGCCCTAAAAGCTATTTAGAATGTTCTTCACCTGTTTTTAATTTCGAAATTTAGATGCCTCTTGGGGCTATTTGAAGTGGTCTTCCACCGACGAATTTTTTTAATTGGATGTCATTAAAAGCTATTTGGAAAGGGCCTCGCCTGGTTTTTTTTTTTCTTATCATGCCCAGGCTACTTTAGATTTAGAGTTGTTAGTTTTGGGGATTATCTTCATAATATCCTATTATCCGCCGTTGTATGAGGGGGCGCCAAAAGGTATTCCCGCTTGGGCGCAAAATGTACATAGGGACGCCCCTGAACCAACGTAAAGCTTGCAGCACACGTAATCGGATCGGAACGGAACGATCGGAACGGAATGGAATGTATCGGAAATTATTTATTACATGCATTTCATTGGAGGCCCGCACACTTGCTCGGATCAGATCGGAAATGTTACGTCCAAACGGAACGGACCAAATCAGTTTGCCATGAAGGGAATAGTTTGACGGATTCCGAAGCTATGCGCATGCCCGTCCTCAGGTGTTGGACCATTCTTTACACTCACTTATGCTCACGCTCATCTATACACTCACCTATGCTCACGCTCATCTATACACCTGTTGGTTTTCACTTCCTCTTCGCCGGCGATTTTTGTTTAGTTAAATATGCCTTCGGACGAAAAATTAATCAATTTGGTTCAACTACACCCTGTGATTTATGACATTAGTAACAACTATCATTGTGACAGTGTTATAAAGGGAAATTCTGGGGAAGAAATCAAAGAAATTTTAAAGGAAACTCGTAAGTAAAATGTCACAATTTGTAAAACATTATCATATTGTCCGTCTTTTATTCACCATGCATTAAAACTTTAAAAAGTAAATGATATTATGAATGATCTTGATTAAAATTTCTGCCAGTTAGTGGAGGTAGCAGGTGTTTCAAAACTTTAGTATCGTTAATTTATTGGCGGCTTTGTTTGACTCAAGCCAACTGGTCAGTTTCATAACACTTTCGTTAGTTTATGTCTTTTTTTTTATTGTATTTATAGTAAAAGATGTTCTGCTCGTTCCGCACGTGAATTTGCTATTTTCCTGAAACAGGTTCATCACAACAGGGATTATAAATAAGTAGAAATAACAGGCATACCCTCTTCACTTCTGCTATCAATCATCTTCAATTAAAATATATGTACCCTCATTGGCTGCTTCCTTCCGATTGACAAAAATTCCAAACAGTGTCCGGACAAAACTCGTCTCCATTCGTAGAGTTCCGATTCTGTTCCGATCCGATTATGTGCGCGGCAAGCTTAAGACGTTTCTTTCAAAATGACCCGTTGAATTCCTTTTAAATTCCAAATATATTAAAAACGAGTGACTATCAAACAATGTTTGCAAAACATCTTCCGCTAGCTGTCGGTTTTCACTATTCCAAAATTGGATGGATTGTGGATGACCATTCAAACAATTAACCATGTGAACATATGTGATAGGTTATTGAACTATTTACGCTCTGAGAATAGTAACACTAATTTTGCTAAGCCTGACGTACACTTTATATATCCGTTTTTTCCTTATTAAGTGCCTATTTAATGTTTATGTCCACAGCAACATTCGGGATGATATGTTCTGGATGTTGTTACGGGTGGAGTTCTCCTGCGTTGCCATATCTCCAAGGAAACCTTGCGAACAACTCCAACACCAATGCTGAAATTGACTACATTGATGAAATACGTAAGCTCTATGTATATTGTACACGTCATTTTACCCTGTAATGTAGCCTTAGATTATTCCATTATGGTTTATTTTATAATAATAGGGTCATAGTGTAATTCATCAAGGTAAACTTGCTACCATTCATGTTAAAGGGAGGGTAGTCTGTAAGGTGTAGAAAGAACATTTTAGAAAATAAAGACTTCGATTTTGATCTCAGTTATTATTTTCATAGTAATTCATTCATTTCTTTAATTTCATAATTTTTTTCGACACAATGTTTTTCCTAAGTACTTTGTTTTCAAACATTGTACGTTTATAATTAATAGAACAGAGGTATTATTTTGTAAATTAAATGATTTTTTAATGACAACAGTTTCAAATATTATCCATAAAATTAACCATTAATTAATTTCAAATTTGTATTTGTAACATTTCTAATTAGGTTTGGATATAAATTGCTCGTTTTTTCCCAAGGAAGTTATCTGATGTCAGATATAAATAGGTCTGTAGAATAGACTTGTTACCATATATACTGAGCATGCCAAGTAATTGCCTTTGCATCGGAGATAAAAATATTTCGCTCTAGAAGTGACGCCACTTCAGGCAACAGTGATTTTCTATTTCTTGCCAAGGCACAGATCTATACTGATAAAACAATTTTGACTTCTTTTAACTCGGCTGAATTTTTTGTTAAAATGTACAAGTTTGTAAGTCAGTAAAGGCAAACATGTTACGGTTATCATAACTTATTGTTTCTTTTGTTTTAAGAGGCATATCTAGAAATATTTAAGTGTAAGGGGGCATATTATGTCTCGTATCTTGTATTTCTGCACTTTATTTTCTCCAGTTTTCAATTTTAAGGGGACATTTAAAATGCGTATGATTGTATACCTTTTGAATATCAAGTCAATAAATTTAGTCTTAAAATGTAGCCTATATATTTGAAACATTTCCAGATATCTATAATATAGTTGTAGTTCATATTTTTTAAGTTTATATTATAGTCATTTGTGATATTGTGGAAGGGAGCCTGACCCGATATATCACTCTTAGGGCGCACTAGTGGTTGGTTTTATAATATTTGATCCTATCTTTAAATATGTGCCGGGACCGAGGATTGAACCCCGGACCCCTCCAGAACAGAAGTCTGACACCTTACCCTTAGACCGCCAGGTCACCTGGTATCAACAGATGTTGAATATCTGTCAAGAGCAAAGCGGCATCAGATGAGAAACTTTCTAAATGAAGATAAAAAAATTGTCATTAAATTCCAGGACACCCCTTGACAGATATTCAAGAAATTTCGAAGTCACCACATATATGAATTAAAACTATATGTTTCTACTGAATTTTTTTTACATAAAAAACTGCAAATGCAATGCTCTCAACCCGAGTTCCCTCCACGCTCACTTTAATTATGCGTCATGCGCACAGCCTTACGAAATAAGAGGTTATTTAATTAAAACCCAGGTGACCTGACGGTCTCGGGGTAAGGTGTCAGACTTCTGTACTGGGGGTCCGGGGTTCAATCCTCGGTCCCGGCACAGATTTATTTGATTGCTAAAACCCTTCCTTCACCTCTGACAAGACGTGTATTAATCACAACTTGTGAATGTGTGGAATGCCAGGCCTCCACCGTGGTTCGGATCCCACGTTAAACTGTAGGTCCTCCATTTCATCTCACAATCACCCTACCATTACACATTAACGTAATAGCGTATAGCCCGAATGGGTAGTAAGACGCGGTGCTAATAATAATAATTAAAACCATAATATGTTATATGTATTTATAGATTCACCGGATAATTTCAGCTACAAGATACAAGACTCGAAACATAGCAGATTGGCCAACTTTTCTATACGTTCCGAAACGGATGTGCAAGCGAGTGACGCGGTGACAGAGGAAGAAGGCGCCTTGATCAGCTCCCTATTGGGTATAGGCGCTCTATTCGGAGCGCTCCCGGCAGGATACTTGGCAAATATCTTTGGAAGGAAGACTCTGATACAGATAGTAAACGTCCCTTTGTTTGTTGGATGGCTTGCAATTATCTTTGCAGATCGAAACGTGAGTACATTAATAAATTGATCGTATTTGAGTAAGGAAGGAAAGTCACTACATTATGGCGCCCAATAATTGTTCCCCTGTTACATTCCCCCCTCACTTGAATACCATTTTTTTTTTCATCACAGCGCACTACTAATGGTACTCATTAGTATAAAGTTCCCAATAGTCCTAGTATGTAGGTCCGGGGGGATATTATTTATTTTCCACTCTAGTTTTTTTCCCCCTCCAATCCTCCAATAGGATGTGACCGGGGCGGGTGGGGGGAAGGGGGGAGGGGGAGGCTCCCGGAATTTTATTTAAATTTGGGGTTATAATCAAGCTTTGAACCGAGCTTTTAGGCAACTGTAATTTTTAAATCTGTTCATACTGGATTTTTAAAGCTACAAGGCCTTTTCAATGCATAAGGAAATAATTTGAATTATTATTTATTTCAGTTTACCTGCATCTGAGCTAAATTAATATTCAATTAATCTTAAATATATTTATTTATATTTGCAGATATCGTTCAAATGGTGTATTTTAGATTAAAAAATTTAACTGGCCTTATTACAGCGGTTTTCAACATTTTATAATTTATGACCAAAGCGTTCAAACCCTAGATTTTAAGTTTTTTGTCAATGTGTATTACTACCATCCCGGACTATCTACAGTTAACCTGCACCAGTGGGATAGGTAAAATTTAGAGGAAATGTACCCTTGTTTGCTTGTAGGGATATTAGGATAAGCTACCCCTGGCCAGAATTAAAATCCTTACTTCACCTTCACTAACAAATCAAACCAAAAGAGCGTGACCCTAAACCCGCATGTCCACTAATGCTTGTTTTAATTACTATAAATTGCTTATAGTAATGATTATATGCGACTAATATGTAGTAAAAGAGAATTAAAAAGCTCGGGGGTGGGGGGATGACTTTGTATTATGCTAGTAGCATTACATGGCTGCCACAGTAAACAAGTCAGCAAGAAGCTATCAGAATGGAATAGCCAAAAAGGAACCTAAGCAGTAGCTAGGTCGTTTTTAGCACTTTAGCACTTAACAACTTACGTTTCTATTAGAATTACGCATCTTCCTATAATCATTAAAATCCTTGAAAAAGTAAATATAAAGCTAAAACCTCTATATTGTGACCCCATCCAAAACACGCTGCGACCCCCAGGTTGGAAACCACTGCTTTATTATAACACACTTTGAAGCAATATTTAACTAGTAAGCTCCCTGGGATGTAGAACTCGCTCGTCACTTTATCAAAAAACTAGCAATTTGGCCATGTTTATTTAAAAGCATTTTCAAATGTAAAATAAAGAAATAAAAAAATTGATTTTATCGATATTTTTACAGTATTTTGATACCTGTCTACCAATGTCCTGCTTCATAACCTTATGGAAGTTGCTATAAAATGATAATACTGGTACGTTAATAAACTACTCAAAACATATTGTAATTTAGCACCTGAGGGTGAAGGGGTTTCCCATAACATTTTATTAAATAACTTAAGGCAAATTCGAAATCATCACTCTAAACAACATGGTTATACGAAATTCCATGCAAATAGAACACTAAATAACGAATTTAAAAATGTATCCCAAATTTGAAAATGTTAAAGGCTGAAAAAATAACTTATTTTTTGTTTAATGTAGTTTACAATCATATGAAAAATGATAAGAATTGAAACAATGTAACACAGCCCTATTACTCCTCTTCCTTCATTGTTGCTTTGAGCCTATTTAAATGGTTTTCATGAAAGCCTATTTTAATAAACAATGAAATAAGATACATCAGTTCAATTCAAACTAGTATGAATACTTGCTAGAAAAATTAGTGCGTATTTCAGAGGTCAAACATTAACACTAACCTCAATGTCCTCATTTCATCAGTCAGAGCTTTCGATAAGAAAACAATAAAAAGTTGCGTAGCATTCACTGCATTTATGCCTTCAAAATTTAATAAAGACCTAATTAAGGTATTGGTTATACAACATATGCTAATTTGAATCATAAAACTGTGACAGTCTAGCAGCCACTAAAGTCACAACTAAAAACACTAAGCCATAAACAAAACATTGGCTGATAATGGTGCCACTCCAAGCATTGCTGGACGAGTGAAATGTTGCTAATGGGCAGCTCATGTTCCCTTACCATTCGTTTCCATACCGCATTCGGCATACACCGACTGGCCGTTGTCTCTGCCTACTGACAAAGACGCTACTTGATTAACTAAGCTTTCTATCATTTACTACAGAAGGGGTTTCCTTTAAATGTTTGATGATTTTTGAAGTTGGGATTTTTTTTGTAAAGCAGGGATTAACAGTTGGGCAATTTTAATTTTGTTTGCACGCGTCTGTGGTTAAGGACTTTCATACTTATAAAGTAATGGGGTACAGAATAAGCCTAGAATTTCCCAACTCCAGATCTCAAATCTCACAAAATTCCCAACTTTCGAGCTTTTAACCAACCCAACCCAACCCAAACCCCCTGATTAGGGGTTAGGATGAAAGTGTCTCAGGATAGGGTTGACTTGCGAGCTTACGTTCTGCTGGCCATAAAATTTTAGAGTTCCTTAAGAACATAAAGTTAACCAGTTAGTTAGTTGCTTTTATTAGTTTTTTTGATAACGATAGCATCCATTTTGAATTATCTGTATTATAATCCTTGTCATGTTATTTGTTTGATTTAGGTTACTATACTGTATTTGGCAAGATTCTTGCAAGGCATAGCCATGGGCTTAAGCTCGGTGGTTGTACCGCTCTACAACGAGGAGATATCACAGGCGCCGATCAGAGGGGCTTTGGGTGTACTCTACAATACCATGTGCACCACTGGCATCTTATTCGTCGCCATCGCAGGGAGCTGCTTACCTTATTTATGGGTCAACATCACGTCAGCGTCGATATCAATCGTTTCTGCCATAGCTCTCCCTTGGATACCAGAGTCGCCTATTTATCTTCTTATGAAAGGCAAAAAAGTATCTGCTCAAAATTCAATTAGTGTCCTCAGAGGCGCAAAATTCAATCCAAACATAGACATCGGGAAGGAGTTTGAAGACATGGAAAAACTTGTAGATAAAACCACCCTGTACCAGAAGAATTACAGCTGTTTGGATCGTCTGAAGGAAAGGTTGCATGACTTCCGGGTCACCTCTCCGACAGCTAAAACGTTTTATATCGTAACACTTTTAATGGTTTGCAGACAATCTACCGGTGTGAATGGTGTCTTATTCTATAGCATTGACATTTTTCGGGAATCAGGAAGCTCTATGTCGCCATACCTGTCGAATGTAGGTATATCAATCGTCGAGGTTGTGTCATGTTTCGGGTCGTTCCTCCTGGTCGACCGTTTGGGAAGGCGTCCACTTTTGATTGGTTGCGGCGCAGTTTCCGTAATTGTTTATTTAATACTCTCTCTTTATTTCTACTTTAAGGAAATGAATTATGATTTAGAATCAGTAGAATGGACTCCTCTATTAATACTAATGATTGATTTGGTAGCATTTGGTCTAGGAATAGGATCAATTGCTCACCTCATGATGGCGGAATTGACACGGTCTACAGAGTCAAAAGGTTGGATCACGGGTACTGCTTCTATGGTCAATTGGTTAGGTATGTTTATATTTACCTATTTTTTCCCCGTCATGATTCGTAATATAGGCGATATAGGCTCTTACATTATGTTTGGTATTTTAAATGCTATTGGGACTACGTTTATTTTTCTATTCGTACCGGAGACTAAGTTCATATCAGGGGAAGAAAATTTTTTAAAAAAAATTAAAGCATAAACGGTGAATTTTAATGTTTCGGGACATTTCTTTTATAAATATTTTATGTAATGTGACTAGTCACCTAAAAAAAAGTTACCTTCTTTAAAAAAATTCATGTTGAAAGAATTAATTTGATTTATATTTTTTATCAAGTTTGAGCTGTTTACCATTTTCACAATAATTTCTAAGTATTGTTACTTACTCTATGGCATTAAGAACTCTAAAGTTCAAAGCTACATTTACAAAGTACACCACCTATTCATATCTTGAGCTAGTTATATCCAGTCCACCTCATTACACCCCATAGCTATCTTGAGCTAGTTATAATCAGTCCCCCTCATTACACCATAATCCCTATCTTGAGCTAGTTATATCCAGTCCAATTCATTACACCCTACCCCTATCTTGAGCTAGTTATATCCAGTCCACCTCATTACACCCCATAGCTATCTTGAGCTAGTTATAATCAGTCCCCCTCATTACACCATATCCCTATCTTGAGCTAGTTCTATCCAGTCCAATTCATTACACCCTACCCCTATCTTGAGCTAGTTATATCCAGTACATCTCATTACACCATAAACTTAGTTATATCCAGACCACCTCATTACACCATATCCACATATTGAGCTAGTTATATCCAGTCCAATTCATTACACCATATCCCCATCTTGAGCTAGTTATATCCAGTACATCTCATTTCACCATAATCTTAGTTATATTCAGTCCACCACGTTACACCATATCCCTGTCTTGAGATAGTTCTATCCAGTCCATCGCATTACACCCTATCCCTTTCTTGAGCTATTTAAATCCAGACCACCTCATTACACCCTATCCCTATCTTGAGCTAGTTATATCAAGTCCACCTCATTACACCCCATAGCTATCTTGAGCCAGTTATAATCAGTCCACCTCATTACACCCTATCCCTATCTTTAGCTAGTTATATCCAGACCACCTCATTACACCATATCCCTGTCTTGAGATAGTTCTATCCAGTCCATCGCATTACACCCTATCCATTTCTTGAGCTATTTAAATCCAGACCACCTCATTACACCCTATCCCTATCTTGAGCTAGTTATATCCAGTCCACCTCATTACACCCCATAGCTATCTTGAGCCAATTATAATCAGTCCACCTCATTACACCCTATCCCTATATTGAGCTAGTTATATCCAGTCCACCTCATTACACCCCATAGCTATCTTGAGCCAGTTATAATCAGTCCACCTCATTACACCCTATCCCTATCTTGAGCTAGTTATATCCAGTCCACCTCATTACACCATATCTCTTTAGGGCCAATTCTAATGTTACCCTTTCATGTGCGTCTAGGTATTCTCAATGGTCTCTTCCTAATATTCCAATATTCTGAGCACGATTCTGGATTCTTACATTCCCACTGCATTTTCCTTCCCACCGTAATACGCTTGATTTGTTACCCTGACAACTTCTGGTGATGACTACAGGGCATGTAACTTATTATTATGTGAACTTCCCCACTCTCCATTATCTCCATCAATTTTTTTTTTTAACAAAAAAAAAAATTTTCACGTGCTATGTTTTCGAACACCTTAAATTTAGTCTCGTGATGTAAGTTAAGAGACCATATTTTACAGGCAATAAAGAACAACCTGTCAAACTATTATTTGTACATCCTGAGTTTTATATTTCTTGACAACAGGCGAGATGTTGACAACTTACTGACCATACATTTCGCAAATGTGTTTTCATACTAAAAATTTATATTCTAATATCGTTATTAGTCTTTAAAATTGTTCCTAAATATTTAAACTAATTAACCCTACCAAATGATGTGCTGTTTGTAGAAATATTTAAATTGGTATCCTCAATCTGTGTCCTTAGTTTGAACATGTACTTTGTAATCTGACCGTTTACTTCCAAAACTTATTTCCTGCTGACCTCTAATAAAGTACCTGCATTTCTAGTAACAGCTTCCTCATTATTACCTGATAAACCCACTTTTTATATTATTAATTTATTAAAATAATGTCAGATGCTATATATATCAATTTGAATTATGGCTGTCTGTATAAAATTAATGTATGTATTTATTTTAATTACTACAACATTTACTTGTTATTTTATTCGTTTATTTATATGTCTCTATTCATTTGTTGTTTTGCCATTTTTGTTAACAATTATTAAAAAAATAAGATGTTTTAAGCAGACTTTTAGGCAGTGGCGGGGGTTTATACAAGGTCAATAACCTGCTACCCACCTCGGTAACGTGCTAGTTTCGTGTTGAGCTATACTGCCGAGGAGGGAGAGATTGAGTTTCGAATCTCGTTCGGGTGAACTGGGTGGGTTGGGGGGGTTCCTAAATGGTTTTCTACTCTCCCTCCACGAAAATGCGTGTTCACTTCCTCTATATTCCGGGTAATAAGACGCGGTGCTAAATAAAATTAAAAAAATAACCTGCTAGCCAGATAGTACGGAAAATCAGCTTTATTGTGAGAGTCGCCGGCCCAAAATAAAAATAATAATAATATTTAGCACCGCGTCTTACTACCCATTCGGGTTATACGCTTAAGTACTAATTAAGCTAATGGATTAGGAGTTGGGAGGGTTGAATTTTAAAGGAAGTGAACCCGCATTTGCGTGGAGGGATAGTGGAAAACCATTTAGGAAAAACCACCCCCAGTTCACCCGACCGAGATTCGAACCTCAATCTCCCCGTCCTCGGCGGCCGGCCCAAAGGAATAGCACCGTAAAGGCTTTTGGGGGGAGGGGGATTATTTGTTTTCTTTGTCTTGGACCACGCTGGGTACCACCACTAAATTATTATTATTATTATTATTATTATTATTAGCACCGCGTCTTACTACCCGTTCGGGTTATACGCACTTACGCTAATGTGCAATGGTAGGGTGATTATGAGATGAAATGGAGGACCTACAGTTTTAACGTGGGATCCGAACCACGGCGGAGGCCTGGCATTCCTCACATTCACAAGTTGTGATTAATACACGTCTTGTCAGAGGTGAAGGAAGGGTTTGGGCAATCAGATAAATCTGTGCCGGAACCGAGGCTTGAACCCCGGACCCTCATGTTATAATGAAAGACCAGGTGTGATAAATAATAGATATATTACATAACATACACATTTTTACTCTATAACGGAGTAAAGAAATTGATATTATGAATTTACAAAAAATCTATTGACGGCCACTCTCATATTATCCAAGACGCGTGACGCGTATCAAGTGAAATATCAGAAGCAAATCGATATGGTAACAGTAATTTAAATATATACCGTTTCATTAATTTAACCAACACAATGCAACTATATGATCTATACAAAGTTATAAATTTAAAAAAAAATTAATACCAGGCTGACCTCGTTTCATTTGTAAAGCCATTAAGGTAATTTACAGCAGTGGTTCCCAACCTCTTTTCGCTTGCGTACACCTTGGAAGCCCATTTCCATTAAGTGTGTCCATAATTTTTCAGAATCTTTAATTGCTACAGTAGCAGTAATTTCTGATTTATTTGTTGCAGCTGAAAATAAATGGGATAATAACGGGATTGCCGATGTTTTTACATTCAAAAAGCAAAAGTTACAATAAAAACAAACACATTTAGCTCATTTATTCATTCATTAATAATTATAAAAACTATTATATGATTGAAATTGAAATAATTTTCTCAAGGTCACCGCACCGCCCCTCACACTATTGTTGAGTTAATTTCGTAACCTTTGACTGATCTTTTGTCTTACACTGTTGGTACATGTACCACCGTTAATCAAATATTTTCGCGTGCCCCCAAACGTCCAGGCACGTAACTCTGGGGGTGCGCGTACCCCAAGTTTAGAACCACTGAATAGAGGATGGCCACAGAAGCGGATGCCATTAGCTGGGGTTCGTTTTATGCGCGTAGCAGTTGGTACAGTAGCCCCAAGGCTTCTTTGGTGCTGACTGACAGTTCACAGCTGATAGCTGGAGTCAACATTTAGGTATATACCTAAATTTTGACTGTCAGAAATGTCAGCTGCTAAACACATGTTTTTTGCAGATCATATGGTTCGGCGTAGGGATACATAATTTGGTCTGATAGTTTTTCAAAGCCGTCAGCTGTCAGTCAGAACCAAAGAAGCCATGGGGCTACTGTATTTGACAGATAATTATTCTTTATTTACCTACTAGAATAAATGATCGTGTGTACTACTTTTTTTTGTAAATCAACTCGCTTTGCTCGTTGGGGGCTCCACCCCCAAGAAGTTTTCTTTGCAATTGGATGTAAACTAATGTAATTCCAGAGCCGTTTTTTTGATAGGTCTTACCGTTTAGCCATAAGAGACCTCCAAAGAAAGGTTCGTTCCGATTTTAAAGCTGCTCCACCATTTTGAATTTTTTTTTTGGGGGGTTAAAAATTTATTTTTTTAAAACTTTTTGTAATTTTCCCGTCAGTTACAGGCTAGAAGCTTATAAGTTCGCCAAATTTCAAGTTTCTAGCTCATCTGGAAGTGGGTAAACATTAATGTCAGTGAGTGAATGAGTGAGTGAGTCAGCCATGTGGCTTTATAGTATAATAAATAATAATAATAATAATAGTAATAGTAATAATACCAGGGGCGGTACGCGAACACACTTCCTGTGGTACGCCGACGAGAGAAAAAAAAATCAACATAAAATAAAACTTTTCCCAACGTAGTATAATTTTTTTGAAGTCAGTAATATTTCGACAGCCATGTGTCATTCGCTGTCATGTATTAAGGGTGTGAGAAGCTTCAAAAAACTTCGACTTCGCTTCGAAATAAAACATCAGCTTCGACTTCGCTTCGAAATAAATCCCGGCTTCGAAGCTTCGCCAGCAAAAATATTGATAGCTAAAATATTCCATTTACTATCAATTATAACCATTCTGAGCCTTTTTTTATACATTACAAATTAATATTCATATGGGAAAAAAACTGAAGTAATTGAATTATAAGTTGTGATAATAGCTTTATTTGTCAGGTTAAAACGAAATATCACAAGCAATATAACATTTTCCAAGTAACGGACACCCTGTATATATATATATATATATATATA
>CABFWO010006270.1:0-34851 GCA_902155825.1 Timema genevievae | reverse complement strand
GGGGGGGGGGGGGGGGGGGGGTGATTCCTCATGGTTAATTTGAAAACGGCTTTCACGTGAGCCGGTTAAAGAAATAAATATAGGAATGATTAGTGCTTCCCCTTCAAAATCTCAATTAAATAATATTATACTATAACTGAATATACACTCTTTTTACATTTTCACGACTCATTTCCTTTGGACCTATGGTGCGATCGATCAAAATCCATCCTGTGATTGATGCGTGGACATGCCTGCTATATAACTCAACTCTCTCCTTCTCTTTCCCATGCTAATTTTGAACTGTTAGTAATCAGCCAATTAACAATAACTTGTGTTTCAGCTACCAAGACCCTGAACCGAGGTCTCTCTGAGTTTATAGTGATGGCAGCTGATGCTGAACCTCTGGAAATATTGTTGCATCTGCCTCTGCTTTGCGAGGACAAGAATGTACCATATGTGTTTGTGCGCTCCAAACAAGGTGATTTACCAAAACATAGAAACACACAATATTTTACAAATTCAAACTACCATTTAGTTAAATGCAAGGGCCCTTGTGGCAAGGATCACATCCTATAACTAAACATAACAGATCATACATTTTTGCTTCTCGAAACATCCAATTGCACCCACACACATGACTGTCACTAAACTCTCAATAGTTAACAGTCAGGTACAAACGATTAATAAACAACTAACTACATTTTTTATTAGAATAAATTCTAGGCTGTATGGCAGCAAGTAAGCCTGTAAACCTTCAATGTTTCTTAAACTTCCCAGATATCATTTACCACTGATACTAGTTATGCTCGCTAGATACAGTCTAAACATATTTAATTATTAAATTAAAATTTTAAATTAAATTAAATTAAAAACAATTCCATATTACAAAGTAATGGTGGCTCATGATATATTATTTTTTGCACAAAAAAGGTTAAGCTTCATGCTTATAGCTGTAAAATGAATACTTTTATAGACAATAAATGATTCAAATAATTTTAAAAAACAGTTATAGCACTCTTGTAAAAGTGTAGCTTAACCCTTTTTTGTAACTCCTCTTCTATTTCTGTTAACCCCTTATCGCTTGTAACTCCTATATCTTTTAATCCCTTGTCACTTTTAATTGGATCATTATCAAAGCTTGGAAAGGCTGAAAGCTGTTGATGTGCGGGAATCAAATATGAAGCACCTCAGCACGATTCTATAATATTTCAAAGCTTCATACATTGCTTAATATTGACATCTCTTTGTACAGCGACAGCAGTGTAGTGTGTGAACTGTTTATGTACTAAGTATGCTAGTGAGCTAAGGGGATGAGAAAGGTTTACTCTAAAGGAAGTGTACTCACATTTACATGGAGGACATTGGAAAAAACCCAGCCTCAGTACACCTGACCAGGATTCGAACCTGATCTCCTCGTCATCTGCAGTCTAGTCTAACGCGAGATTGGTGCCTTAGAGTAGATCATGCGGCCACCAAAGCATTTCCTTGTTTTATTGCCAGCCATTTTGTGTTTGTTCCTGTATCTCTTTCTACAGTATATAGAAGTTTTTTTTTAACAAATGTTTAAAGCTATTGTTTGTTTGTAAATGTTGGTAGCTCTGGGACGAGCATGTGGCGTGTCTCGGCAGGTGGTTGCCTGCTCAGTGACTGTGAATGAAGGGTCACAGCTGAAACCTCAGATACAAGCAATCCAACTGGAGATTGAGAAACTTCTTGTTTAACCTGTTTTATCATTGTTTGACACAGTAAGAACACGTTTCATAAGTGCAAAGCATTTTATTTAAATAAATGCTCCAAAGTACTTATATCTTATGTTTATAACTTTAAAGCCATTGTTTTATATTATAATTTTGTACATGTGACCTACTTTCACTTGCATAGTAAAAAAGTTTTTAAAATGTGTTCTAATTTGGTTGCTTACTTTAATAAACCATTCATTGCTTTTGAGTGTTTGTTAAGCTTACTCTCAACTTTGATAATTAAGATGCTCTGGTATTTCTCATGTTTCTTTATAGAAAGCTAATCAAGGATTTGTTCATTTAGAACAGGGCTGCTACCAATGTCCTTTTCTTGTTACTAAAAAAACTGAAGGGTATTAAATTAATTTTTCGGTGGTATGAAAAACAAGATTTTTTCCTAAATATGCATATTATCTATTAACTTCACATTTCTTACAACTTTGGATTAGTTATATTTAATTTGGTATGGGAATTAAAGTTCTTATGACATTTGGAGAGTTTGAAATGGGGGTTATTTTATCTTTAAAATGTTTTATATTTTTTTGAGTGCCCATTTTGTTCGAATGCATTGGACAATTTCACACTTTGTAGAGGTTTACGGAAACTTTAATATTTCACTTGTTTTCAAAGATATCAAGATTAAATAAAAAATAAAATATGCATAAAACATACTATATTTTATGCCCATATCATATTTAAGAAAATAGCTAAAAAAATTATTGAAAATTAAAGTTAAAACATACAAAAACCCAACTTTGGAACCAAATATTATCTGGACTCACCCTCAAGTTTTTGTGGGGGGAAGGGGGTGAATAGGCTTCATATGTGTTTACTTCCTGAAAAAATTTGAGGTCTGTGAGTTATATCCTTAGTTTTTTATAAGCCTCCAAATATTTAGATTTGTGTAAAATTGGCTGGATTGAAACTGAAATAACTCAAAATGGACACATCATAGAAATTTCAAATTTTCACTAAATTAACTTTAGTTCAAAATGTTACAAAATCACGTTTTTGTTGTGCTGCGCAAAATTGGTTACTAAACTGTGGTAAACGAAATGTGATCACTCAGTTAAGAATCTTATGTCTTTTTAGCACAAACTGGATTATACTAATCATAAAATCATTATAAGTCTGTTTGTGGCTGCTTTAAGATGTAACAGAAATAAAAATCTGACTTATTTTTGGACACAATTTGTCGCAGATTTTGAAGTTACGGCCGGTAGCAGTAGTGAATTCTACTGGAGTTAATTTTCTTAATACTTAACTAATTGGTACACATACTCTGTAATCTCTGGAGATCTGAAACGAAGTTCTTGGGCCATGTGGATAAAAGAAGTGTATCAGTAGGACATTGTTTTCTTCACTTGTGCCTTCTCTTTGGCTGATCCACCATTTACCATCGTAAATACAAGCTATGATATCTTTGTTCTGGAATGAAAATGCACCATACTTGGCAATAAATGAAGTGCTGTACTCTGTAAATACTTTAGATTTCGAAAACTTATGACATTTGATTTCTGATGGGTTTAGGAGAACAAATCTATGGTAAGACCTCGTTTGTGGAATTGTCTTGCAGGTGTCAAATCTCTTTTCCAGTTTCAAATTGTTTGCTCGTATCTCTTATGTTGGAACATAAATTATGTTATTCCAGATATGTCATCACTACAAAACTGGAACATGACTTCTGCTGTTAGAATTTGGTCATTGTATGGCCGTTTCAAGCTTGCCTTAGCTACAGCCCTCTTCATGGTGCCATCAATTCCATCACAGGCGTTTTTGCCATGGCAAGAAGCAAAAAAATTCCGCTCGTCTTCAAAACCAAAATCACTTAAGTGATGGCAGATATTGACAAAGTTTTTTTATTTTTGTATTGGCTACTTACACTACCACTAAAATACATTATTTTCTCTACTTCAGGAGCCACATTTTTTACATCATAAACCAGATATTTTTGGAGTGTGTGTACAGCTGCAGTATTGTAATCTTGATGATCACTTTCAATACAAAGGCTTCAGGAACAGATTGGTTCTTGGTTGTCTTTCCTATAATAGTATACATAAGGATGCAAAGTTGTTTGTGGGTTTGTCCAGTGAAAACTTTGTATTTCATCTTGGACCACAAATGAAAATTTTTCTGAAAAGTCGCCCAAAACAATATAGACATTATTGGTCAAATTATCTTAAGCACTTTAATAAGCACTTTAAGATGCTTTGATTGGGCCTTTGCAATGAAGTGATGTGTTTTTCAACCAAAGTCTGAAAAAATTCATCACTTGACACAACATCTGTAATGAGCTGAGCTCTGTCAGTACTAACCCACTGTTTGAAGGTTATATCTTCTGGCATGTCATCAGTTTCATTCTGTAAAATGTCAAGTAGGGAATCTTTTCCTGGACAGGACTGTCATATCCTTATAATCAGTATTCATTTTAGAACCCTCAATCATCAGAATGCTTTGTGTTCCAGATGCGCTAGGAAGGACACACCACTTGGACCTTAACGCGCAGAAAGTTGACCTTCCGATTTTATGTTAAGGTCTTTTTTGTATGTAAACTTTTCCCCCCTATGATAGTCTTTTTTTACCAGGCAATAATCTACAGTTTTCATCATCTTGATAAAATTCAATGACATTGTTTATGACGGCGTCACTTAACTGATTTCCTCTCATTTTTAATAGATCTGGAAGAATACCTTGCGTTTTGACGGGGTCCCTAGTTAACTTTACTTAGTATTTTGTAACTTTAAACTTCACAGATTTTTTGTCTGGACACTTATAAAATCCGTGAAAATGGCAAGCTTGTTTTAGAACATCATTGTGTGAAAGTGAAAGGTTAGGAATTTTATAGGCTTACATATAATAAGAACATAAGACATGGTAAGTATGTCAGTCACTTGGATAATTGAAGTGTGCAGCCGAATAGGGGCCTATGTTATATCTAAACACATGTTGAGTTTTTGGTGGAAAAGAGGTCTACATAAAGTCCTCTTCACACCAATATGGTAGTTGTATTATTTTTCTTGAGATGGCAGCACAAATCAGTGTTTGTCTTCAGAGTGCAGCTTGTATTTGCTATGGAATAAGGGTTTATGTCACGTTGTTTGCCCTGGGCAGGCTATGTCATATTTTCCCATTGTGTTCCCTTTATTTGTACACAAAAAGTTTATTATTTTGTGGTATTGATTGCTTCCATTAAATTGCGAGTGCATGAATATCCCTATATGGTGATTAAACAAACTGAGACGATATTAGCCATTTCAGACTCAGAAAATTTATATTTTGGTACCTACTCTCTAGTATTTGTTTCATTTTATGTACATTTAAAAAAAATTACACTTAATTATTGTTGTTAATGTTATTATTGGTTATTCTTGCTGTTGAAATAATTTAGTTTGGTGACAAAAGAAGATATTGCTTTAGTATAACATATATTTTAATTTTCTGATGTTAAAATAAAACAGTATAGTATTGTGTTAAAGAGTAGACCCTATTTAGAATGTGAAAAAAAGGTATGCCATTGTCTCATCCTGACATCATTCATTCATACATTCATTCATGCACCGCTGACACCTTGAATGTGCCTAGCTTATGTTATTTATCAGGACAATATTTTCAGGTGAAATAATATTGCACTAAAGGGTTTTCCATAGTACTGCAGAAAAAGGGTCTATGTAACCTGCTTTGATTCCACAGACGATTGTTATTCTCAAAAGTTTGAAAATGTATTTTCTCAAAACTTACAAATTGTAACATAGACCCTTATTTGGTCGCATGTTATAATTTGTTTTCAAAGGTTTGGATTTGTATATGTTATTTATTTGACAATTAATGTCAACTAATCTTGTTAAATGATACCTGAACACTAAACTGTGTAGAAATGCCACCCTGTACAGTTTTTTTGTGCTTTATGTGTCTCTTTATATGAAAACGGAATATTTCAGAAAATTCAAAACCCTGTGTGAGTGTGGAAGTGTGAAGTTTAAAAGTAAGGAACAAACACACTACTCACTTTATTTTTCTCTCTCTAGTCCTAACGTAACTCCTTTCAGGTTGGCTTCCTTAACTATCACTTACTTTACATGATGGAAAGATAAGTTGTTATAAAGCTCGCTTATGCATGAGAAGCTTTCTTCAAAAACAAGGTATATTTCACTGAAACTTTTGCTCCAGTGGTTAGTTACGACTCAAGAGTGTTTTTAACAGTTGTGACATAGAAGGATTTAAAGCTAGTGCAATTTGATGTACACAATGGGTTTCTGTACAGATAACTTAGAGAAACTGTACACTTGATATTGCCAGAGGTACTGTGTCAAAAATCAATCCAATGTGGATTGTAAGCTTCAAAAATTATTGAATGGTTTGAAACAGGCTCCTAGGTGTTGGAACACCAAGTTCAGTGATTTTTTTAAGACAATTTAATTGAAAATAATAATAATATTGTCACATATGCAGCCAAAACATTGACATTGAATGTAAAAGAAGCAAGGAAAATGGAGGCCATGGGAATGAAGTTTGTGAGGAGTATGTTAGCTGTCATGAGGAGAAACAAGATTAGGAATGCAGTTATTCGGGAAAGAGTGGGAGTACATTAGATAGTAGAAGAAGCAAGACTGAGCCGGTGTGGGCATGTAATGAGGGTGGAAAAAGATAGGATGCCAAAGAAATTGTTGAAAATGAAGTATGAGGGGAAAAGACCACAAGGGAGGCCAAGAAAGAGATGGGAGGAGCAGATAACAGAAAGTGTTCAAGTGAGAGGAGAAGAATGGAAGAATTTAAAGGAGGGAGATGGAGGCATTTTACTAAACTGACCCGGCCACAGGCTGGATACAGTTAATCATGATTATGAATTTAACTTTGTTTAGTTATTCTGACAATGTTTTTGCCCGTAACATTGATAACTTAGTGTAGATCAACCACACGATACATATCTTGTGGAAATAATTCACTTGTCATCCAGAGCTCACAACATAAAAGCCTAGTTACGACTAGCACAAGTGAATATGAGTATATAGCAGCGGTGACTGCTTCAAAAAAAATTGTATTGTTAAAACAACTTTTATAATATCTCAGATTTAATTGCTGTAATCCTACAGTATTATATGTAGACAGCCAAAGTGATATACGTCTTGTTTACAATCTGGTCTTTTATAAGATACCTAAGGATAGTATGAATATTAAGGCCCAATCTTACAATGTCACATTAAAGTCCTCATAACTTAACCTTTTGTAAAGTCTAACCGTTGGTTAATAGCCCAGAAAAAAAAAGCTTTCAAGTGACATTAATTTATAATTAGCTACAAATTTGAGGGTTTGCTCCAAATGATGTGTGAAATAAAATCCCAAAAGTCCCCTGCAGTGCGATGTGAGCTTCCATCAACCGCCTCTCATCATATCTCTGTTAAAAACAAATATATTTCAAATTTGAAAAAATATATTTGTTCCATAGATGCCCCTCTTTCGTCGTATACTATGAATTTAGTCATAAAAGTGCATAATGAAATCAATATTCTTTTATCGAGTTTATTTTAACATTTATTCAGAAAAATATCATTCAAATCCACCAAAAATTGATGGAGATATGCAATTTTTTGTTGCGACACGACCAAACCTAGGGACATAACTTCTCTCATTTCGAAGACTAAATAAGTTCTGTTCACTGTCACTCGATTTTATCTGTTTTATTTATTACTTTTTTATTTAATGAGTATATTGGAAAATATTTCACTGAATTGGTACCTATTGTAATATGTACCTAGAATTAAATGCAATAACTCAAAAGTTCCAAAGTATCAAGCTTCAATAAATGTATGTTTTCAAAAGCCATTTTAACAAAATTAAATTAGGCACAATAGATATTTACAAAAAAGTGAGCCACATGAACGATGGAAAATTTTTAAAAGTACATAGGTATCAATATTTTAATGTCATTCATCACCATCTTCAAAGTACTCAGGAAGTGCCGAATTCTTACATGACTCTCCGAGGCAAACAGAACATAACTTGGAACAGTGAAGACCTGCCTGCTTGCAATGGCAAGATTTAACGTCACAGTCCTTGGATGTTGTTATCTTGCATTTACATGAAATCATGTTAAGATCTTCTGAAGCTGCTGGTACTGGGCGTAAGCTGACTTTCATCAGAATCCATCCCCATGTAGTAGGATTTAAATAGTTTACAAGCCACCTGTGCACTTGAAGGTAAACTCGAAGCGAATTCTGGGAAACAGATGCACTGGTTGGTGGAAGATTCACCAGATTAAATTTGGAAGAAAGTTTTTTCTTGACTTCTCTATTGTAGTGGTTGTATCGTAGCTCATCCAGAGAAGTTATTTTTTGTCCTCCAAAAAGTTGTATTAGCCTTCCCTATTCCAACAACTTTTTGAGAGTCAAGAAGTGGAGTGTTGAACTGTGAAACAGCAGAAAGAAATTGTAAGTAATTTGAAAGTTGTTGTCTTCCCTTTTCTATAAATTGCTGAAGTTGTATCACAACCATTGGCTGCGTGCAAAAAGAAAAGACTCTTTCATTGGTCCAAAAGCTTCTTGTATTTTTGTGATGCAGTAAAACCTCCTCGTTCCTAGCGGTTTGTGGCCGCAGGAAGAACAATGATGTATTTGGAATCCCTCATGCTATCAAGATAGCCAGGAGATCGGAATCAGTACCCACCGCAACTGATCTGCCATCATTCTCACATGCATCGTTTGCAGTTGTGCATATTAACGTGTCTGCATTGTCCTCTGCCTGTATCACCCGTACCCCTTGAGAAGTGAAATATTGCCACATCATTTGAATCAGCCCTGACTTGTTTTCAGAATTTCGCAAGAAATTAGCTTGATTAGTATTAGCCAACATGTTTTCGTTGAATGCAATTGTTGATGACATTTTTAAAACCATTTTTCACATTTAGTAGATGATACAGATGTGTACCCATCGAAAACTACTGCTACACAAGGAGAAAAACGTCTCTTGACTAAGTTGACATATTTCAGACATATATCTTTGTATGTTTCAGGTTTCCCCCAAAGCAATGCATGCAGAAGGTATCCTTCATCTACTACATAGAAGCATGTGAATGGTTTTTGGACACACGGCTCAACCGATTCAATTATGGCATCTAGAACTGATTTTTAATTTTTTTCTCGTGGAAACCTTGTCATACAGTGAGGGGGGGCTCAGGGGATAATTCATACTTGAGATGTTCTTGAAGTTTTCCTTTTTCATTGGTCTGAAGCACAGCTGCAATTCCGCTGAACAACTGCAGAGGATTGATAAAAACTTTAATGTCTGATGTTCAAGGTATTCCTTGTGGCAGATATAGGAACAGCTCTCTTTCTCCTCTGAAGTTTTATTTCACTAAATGAACCATCAGTGATAGAGGATAGCAACTTCTGACCAAGATCTTTTTCTTGGTGGCAGTTGGTTTTGTTTTCAGCTACCAGGCCACCAGCAATGTTCATCAGCACACCTTTTGGAGATGAATCATCGAAGGGATTGTGAAGTAACAGCCAATTAGAAAGCTTTGTCGAGTCTGAGCCATCTCGAGATTGACTGTATGGCCGAAATTAAATGTGTTGCTCTGACAAAACAAAGCTTTTTCCACAAAAATCTTCCAGCGATTTTGGTATCTTCATGTTAATGGGGCACGTTGAAACCCATCTAGATAAAGTTGAGCCAGTCATTCTTCGGCCCTGGGTCACTCCCCCTGACACGTTCATCGATTTCATAAGGGACTGCTCTATTATCATAGCTGGAGGCACTCAACTCCATTCTCTCCTTTTCTATGAATTGTAAAGTAACCTTCAGTAAATTTTGCAAACTCCTCTATCCATTCTCTATTTAAGTCCTTCCATTCCTGAACATATAAATGAGCACATTTGGCATAAAACAGGTGTCCTGCAGGATGGAAATAAGGGAGCATAGATTTTATACAATTCAAGTGTAAATCCCAATCACCGATTATATCTGCTTGAATGTACAAAAGACAAAGCTTAACCTGTTCCATGTATTGCAACCACAGTTGACCAGTACTGGAAAATTCGTGATTTCCCGGTACTTCCTCAATCACTTTAATAAAATGTTGAATATTAGGGTTTGCTTTAAGATCCTCATTGGTGTCTTTTCTTGCAAGCATAACGTCATGAATGGAGTCTCATAAATTATTTTTTGTGGCTTCATCTAATTGCTGAGAATGTTCCAAAACTGTAGCATGCAGGGTTATAAACGTCAAAAAATATGCTCTCAATGTTTTTGAATATGCATGCCCACTCATCAGTTTTACAACAGTATTTTTGGCATACAACACACCCCAAAGCTCCTCGATTCCACTACCTGACATTAAGTACCCAATTATGCCTAGGTAGGACATCAGCAGATTATTATTATTATTATTATTATTATTAGCACCGCGTCTTACTACCTGTTCGGGTTATACGCACTTACGCTAATGTGTAATGGTAGGGTGATTGTGAGATGACATGGAGGACCTACAGTTTAACGTGGAATCCAAACCACGGTGGAGGCCTGGCATTCCCCACATTCACAAGTTGTGATTAATACACGTCTTGTCAGAGGTGAAGGAAGGGTTTGGCAATCAGATAAATCTGTGCCGGGACCGAGGATTGAACCCCGGACCCTCAGCACAGAAGTCTGACACCTTACCCTTAGACCACCAGGTCACCCGACATCAGATTAAAACCACCAAGTCTTACTACAATTTTTGACAAATCCATGTTTGGGTCAGCTGTAGAAACTATGTCCATAGCTTTCCAATAAAGAGGTTGGTCGAAAGTGGCTATACAAGTTTTTTTGTCCCAGGTTGTTACATTCCTCTACTGCATGAAGGAGAGTTGTGTTTATGTCAGAAGCTGGACTATTGAAGAACGGAACAGGAACAACACTACTTGTATCAAACCTTGAAGTACCATTGTTCATGCATGAAACCATTCCACCAAGGTTCTGGTGAATTTTTCACAAGATGTAAACATACCCATAGATGGTTTGTAAACACACCATGTTCAAGATTTAGGACGTCTTTTTCGTTAATAGGAAGAACACTCTTTATTTTAACATTTGAAAGGCCGATATTTGTTCTTTTCTTGTAGATTGTTATTTCTCTTCTAGCCATTGCTGCCACAGTTTCTGCTTACGGATTTGTGATTCTAGGCACACAAGAATCGGTAACAATAATTTGTTCAGGTGGAGTACTGATTCTAATACCACCCATACTATGAAACATATTTTGACCATCTAGAGTTCTGGTATTGAAATCTGCATTATCAAATACCCACTGTGCAAAATGAGATAACATCTGGGTAAGAGAAAAGCACATTCATGAAAACTCAAATCTCCAAATTTCACTGTAGCTAGCGCATACTCCAAGACTGTAGAGGATATCAACAAGCTGCTGAGAAGCAAAATGACAGAGACAGTAGGTTCCAGCTGCAAGTTGGATGGGAGATATAAAACTGTTTGGCCTACTCATTGAAATGATCGAATGGCAAACCATGTTTGCTTTAGTTCTACCTTTTCCATGTATTTTCTACTTTTAGTAACTTCTAGTAAAATTTTCAGAGTTTCAGGAATGACAGTACTTTAGTTACTAAACATGCGGATATGACTTACTATTGAATACCTGCAACTGAATGTCTTCTCGTATAATTTTGGCTGCCATTAAAACAATACGATTTTTCCCATTGCGATCGTTGCTGTCCCTCTTTTTGTACCACGCATCATACAATAGTCACTTACTTGCATCCTTAAATGTCAAGACTGTTTCCCTACCAACACCCTCACAGCCTTCTGTAATGTTCATTCTCTCACCAAATCTCTTTTTCAGAAGGATTTTCATTTGATTTTGAGAGTAAACTTCATCATCCCCTAGGGAATATTCATGTAGCTTGGAGTACAATTATGTAAATGAGTACTGACATTCATCTTCCTCTTCCATGTATTGACACAGCTTGTTAAACGCAAACCGCTTATTTTCATCTACAGGCCTTCCAACTTTGTGGGTTGCTCAAAGAGTCGAATAACAGGTCTCATGGTATCTAGCTTCAGCAACCACAAGGTCGGTCACGCTATTTAATCTGGTTAGCACGGTTTCACCTTTCTCATCATTACGTTTTTCCGCAAAGATTTTTATAATAGCTCGAGCTTTCAATGTATCAACGTGATGGACACCTTTGCGGTATTTATGTGCTTTTTTTTTGTTTCAATTTTGAGAGAAACCTATACACCACAAAATAAACAATGTTTTTTAAAATCAAATGATGGCTCGACTATCCTCCTTGATGTTCTACTTGTATCAGAAAGTGTACCTTCATTTTATTTTTTGAGCAACAAAACTGACAATGGAAGACTGTCTAGTGTAGTTTTTCCTACAATCTATATGCACAATTATATCATCAACCGTTCTGAATCTGCTCTGTAATCCATCCCCCCGTGAAATACTAACATTTAGAAGTGTTGAGACCTTTACCTACTGTTACTTTGTCACAACACTCAGCGAACTGCCATAAATGACACACAGTTGTTTATCATCCATGCTTATTTAGAAAAAAAGTAATAAATAAAACAGATACAATCAAGTAACAATGAACAAAACCTACTTAGTCTTCGAAATGCTAGGAGTTATGTCCTTAGATATGGTCATGTCATAACATAAAATTGCATATCTATGTCAATTTTTTGGTGGATTTGAATGACTTTTTTTTTTCTAAATAAGTATTAAAATAAACTCAATAAAAAGATAAATTGATTTCATTGTCGTTTTGAAGTTACGAGACCAAATAAGCAAACATTGAGTGTTGAAATTTCAACAATTTAAGCCTAAAAAACAAATAAAAAATGTAAAACATTTTTATGGCTAAATTCATAGTATACGACGAAAGAAAGACATCTATGGAACAAATGTATTTTTTCAGATTTAAAATATCTATGTTTTTAACAGAGATATGAGGGAAAACTTTAGGAGAGGCTGTTGTACGGTGGCCATCTTTGATCCGCCATTTTTGATGAAAGCTCACATCGCAATGCAGGGGGACTTTTGGGATTTCATTTCACACATCACTTGGAGCAAACCCTAAAATTTGTAGCTAATTACAAATTAATTTCACTTGGGGCCCCCATTTTTTTCCTAGGCTATAAACATGGGGTTGCGTTTTATACTACTATTTTGATGGGCTTGTTAAGCTATAGACAGGTTCCTGCCATTAGTTCTTTTCACTAAGCTTTTCAAAGCACTAGATATGTTAAAAAGCTTTTGATTGGCTTAATTTGAACCAATAGATTGTAAGTAAGTATCTATTTAAATGTCTGCATAGTTATGGAGTTGTTAGGAAACCAGATTAAAGTATAATACATGTTTATGTTGTTGTTTATAACACGTCATGTTATTCAATAATCATATTCATACATATGAATAATGCTCTGTTCTATGCAAATAAAGATGGGTATGCCTACTCTGTTTATTTTAAACAGGCGTGTTTTTAACACTTTTTTTAAGCTTCAAAATAATTAAATATCTTAACAGTAGAGTCATAGTCAATTCTTAAACACACAATTTAAAATACAAATAAAACCCCCCTTTAATTAGCCATGGACATGTACTGGAGGGCAGAAAGTGAAGAAATGGAATATTAGCCATTCAGGCCTACACATAATAACTTAACAAGACGATAAAAACATAGGCAGGCCTACAGCTATTGTCAGTTACTATTAACAACAAGAAATGACCAATTCGAATCGCGAAGTGAAACCATTGAAAAGAATGTACATATTTTGAATAGGAAAGAAGAGCCTGTAGGGCTTAGCCAAAATAGTTGTAATAAATATGATACCAGGAATTAAAAACCTCTGCCCCGCGTCTTATGAAGACTTACATATCACCCTATAAAAACTTGCCCAAAAGAAACGTTGGCATCCCAAATTAAACAGCTATATTAAATAGAAGGAATAAATTCTACATAATTATTTTTTCTGTGATAAACTGGGAGTAATCTCTTCTTAAAAAAAATTTGAAGTGATCGGGATTGAACAAGAGTCAATTAAAGGGTAGGTTGGTGACGTACCATATAGACCAAAGAGGCACATACTAACGTTCTTGAAAGTTTTTTTATAACACCGCTAACCTGTGATTAGGTAATCATTGGTGAAACATCTATTTAATTACAGGTGGACAATATTAAAAGTGAGTGAATCCATAAATAACTATCCAAAGTTTTCTAAAGATAATAATGTAACCTCACTTGAATAATAACAATTGTCATAAAACAATATGGTGGAATGTTTGGAAGTTAATATAGGCATTAAAATGCCAACCAGAAGGTAGACCTCGTGTTAACTTTACGAGCACTTTAACAAGAACGCTAGATCTAATTGAACATTGTAAAATCCAAAGTAGTGGTCGTTATTGCTTAACTTCATGTTAAGTCCTAACAAATAGAATAACATGACATTGTAATATTGGGCCTTAGTATCATTTCTAGGGGTGTACGAATAGGATTATTTATCAAATCAAATAATCTCGAATCGAATAGTAGATTTTCCTTACAATTTTGATAAAAATTTAAATTATTAAATTCCTATTGAAAATGTTTTATATTTAAGTACTATGCAAAATACAAAAAAAATACTTTAAAACATTGTTATTTAAGTTGGTATTAGTAAATAAAAGGATAATTTATAACAAAATTGCAGGAAATTGAGAGGAACTTTTGATCCAGTTTTTTAGACATCAGGTTTCACCTAAATCAATTTTTTTTAAATCTTACATGTTTTTGAAAGAAATTTAAATTTAAAAATTGCATGGAGAATGTTTAACTGGGCAGTGTAGAGACTTTATTCCTTTGAATCAAAACATTATTATTACTATACAATTATTACAAAGGGTAAAATAATGGGGTGATTAATAAACAAAATAATATTTTGATTCTTTCAACTCAACCCAAAGTTTGGTTGGATCCTAAACAATTCCAGTCAGCTGAAAGTCTTTGAAGCACTGAAAAGGCTTACTAGGTAAATTAGGAGTGCGGTAGTTTCCTCTTGCTTTCCTCACCGAGCCAGAAGGTACTATCGTACATCAGTTTGCCAAGCCCACTAAAACGCATACACGAAGCGACGCCTTCACTCCATCCATCACAGAGACTGGCTGTCTACTCAATGTTATTACTAGTCTCATTCATACCTATGCCACTTTCATATTATACAACAATAAATTTACTAAAATAACACAACAGTAATGAATGATAAAATAAGTTATTGACCCCTTTAAATGTTGGCTAGGCTTGACACACACCTTAAATACTCTCTAGGCTTGACCCCTCTTAAATGATTTCTTGGTTTAAAACTTTTTAAATGGTATCTAGGCTCTCCGCCCCTTAAGTTCTCTAGACTTTACACCCTTTGAATGTTTCCTAAGTTTAAAACCTTTTAAATTGTATCTAGGTTTGACACCCCTTAAATGTTATCTAGGCTTGACACCTCTTGAATGTTATCTAGGCTTGACACCTCTTGAATGTTATCTAGGCTTGACCCCTCTTAAATGTTTTCGGGGTTTGAAACCTTTTAAATGCTCTATAGGCTTGACACGCCTTAAATATATTTTTTTAGGTTTGAAACCCCTGAAATGTTCTCTAGACTTGACCCCCTTAAATGTGTTTCAGGTTTGAAGCCTTTTAAATTGTATCAAGGTGCGACACCCCTTTTAATCTCCATTTTGTCTGGGTAGCGTCCCTGTACGCTAGGGATTTGTCGATATAAGTGTAACCGTTACTTGGAACGTAGTCTCCACTGTGGAACGTTTTGGAACAGGTACAGATTGTCATGGTCTGACCAGTACTGGTAAGGAATTCTCTTCTTCTCACTCCCTACCATGCACCCACCAGTGCACACTGTCCTCTGAGCATTGCCTATCTCTTTCTTTTTACTTCTAGCTCCCAAGTAGTAACCGTGTTGGACGATGTCACTACCGATACTAATGCTCCTAAACAGTTCCAGTTCCACGAGTATCAATAACAGAATTGCTATTTGCATATTTTCCTTACCGATACACACACCCTTAGATGGAGCAGGTACAAAGCAATATCACAACATGTGGCTGGGCTGGCTAGTTCCAGACACTGCTCAGGAGAAGAAAGGTTGGGTGGGGGGGTAGGGGGGTTACATCATACATTTAAACTGATTCAGCTGTAATAAATACTTATTCTTTATTAATGTGATTTGCATTTGCACTTAGCTAACTTGTAAATCAATGATATTACTGTCAGCTAAGTTAATTTTAGAAGATGGTTAAAATTTTAAATTATTTATTAGGTAGTGATTTCAAATAAATGGTTTATAAGAAAATCTTTAGGTTATTATTTTATTTTATATATGAAATAATAATTAATACTAATACGTAGTATTTAAACACACAAATCCTCCACTTCCTTCAATATACATATATTAATAATAATATTATATTATATTATTATTAATATTAATATATTCTGGTTGATGACTGTGCAATATTAACCAAGTACAGTAGTAACTAGTAAGTACCAGGCCCTCCAAGTTACTGGTACTGTTCCACTACCAAGTTCAGATACTGGAGTTTGAGCACTGCCTGGCTGTATCGATAGTGGAACAGTACCTGTAACTTGGAACTGTTCCAACATTGTAACTGGACCGGTTTGGAACAGGTACACGAAGTATCGGTATCGACACATCTGTACTGTCCGCTAACAACAGACTAACAGGCGCACTCAAATGGTTGACCTTGCAGTATTGCCTCCCTCCCTTCACTGTTCATTTTCACCCGCTGTGAAATAGTTGTAGAGTAGCTATTTCTATCCTTCTCTAAATGTTTCATTGCAAGTACTTTCACTGTTCGACACATGGCTCCCAACTGTTTGTCTCTCCACCAGCCGTTATAAACCCCTAGGCAGGTCGCAACCTCTTGCTTTCTGCTAACAACGATATTCCCCCCTCCCCTCAGAGCGTAGCTTAAATGTGGTAAGATGTATTTTAAATATTTAGTTTAAGTGAGCATGGGCTGGAGACACCATGGCTGTATCCGAATAGTCTACTTCTGTGATGCCACCTTGACTCGTGCCCTTGATAGCTGCAATGGCAATCACGTGACCAAGTGTAGATCTGTCCAAATAATCGCGAACGATACCTATGCATTCTTCTCGAGGTCTTGGTCACCAAGAATACCAACCGTCTGCTGTTATCATGGTGTCAGTTGCGGTGTTTGACTGGCAATTGTTTTAGTATTATCCTTTCGTCTGCTAGAGCAGTAACTTACGTTTTCCGCCATTTTAAATAAGGTTGCTGCCATTCAAATAGTTTGATGAAGTCTTCGCTATGAACAGCGCAAGAAGTGTAAGATCATCAATTCTAAAACTCAAGGGTCCGACTAGGGAGCCTTGGACTATTCGGATACAGCTCATGTTGATAGTAATACTTGTGTACACATGCGCAGTTTGAGGTTAGTGGTCAGCAGTTCGAGCCTCTTCACAGTGAAGTATAATGTACAATTGTAGTACAAAACATGATAGTTTTGTAATCGATAAAACCATATTTATATTCACAAAACTGTCTTATTACATATACAATCATGCAATAGACAACAGTAATAGTGTAGATTACAGGAATTTACCGACTTTTAGGGAAAAACATGTATTGGTGTAGATTAAAAACACATATTAATCTAAATATCATATATTTATTTGTGATGGCCTTGTAATAGGGTGATGGGGTATAACAATGAAGGTAACTTGATAGCAAAATAAATCCTCCTCAAAGAAAAATCAGACAAAATAACAAAATACAATTGTATTATTAAGTACATTTTATAAGTAAATTAACAATACTGTCTTAGTTAATGGTGTTTAAGAAAACCTTTAAACCATTCACAGAGTTTTTGTTTTGTTTTTTCCAATTTACATAAGTGGTACATAAAATTATGAATGTTCCAAGATTGTTAAAAATTCCTATACCAAATAAATACTACATATGGTTCAACAATAAGAATTAATGTTAGGATTGAAAAGGGTATAAGCAGATAAACTCCAACTATTAAATTAACTGAATTCCAGGAGCATTTCATAATATTGGGGGGGGGGAATCAATGTATGGTTTGTAGCCCAAGCGCTAGAGGGTCAGCAAGGTCATTTAGGGGAAAGATGGAAATGGTTTTGATCGCTTTATTTCGAGGGTCTGATAAACATACTAAGTTTTCCCTCTTGAAAGACCTCTCTGTGTTGGCCGCCATATTAAAAAAATTGAGCAAAACTTAAGTTTTTTGCCAATATCTCCATGTGCGTCGGTTTTACACTGAAAATAGCTATTACCAATATTGGATATAAATTCTCTATAAAAACAGTCAAAAGGACTTATTCCCTAAGACCTATAGTTTTAGAGCGATAGCCACAAGAAGTGTAGAATTCTCCCGAGACAGCTCGAAATATCGGGCTTCGCTCACCGTATATCATTGTCTATGTTGAATTACTCTAATTCAATTTTTTAACGATAATTGGTGCAAATACATCAATATTTCAAGGCCGTACCAAGGGGTACTTGGAGGGTCCAAACCCCCCTTAAATAATTAGGGTGAATAAAGAATTCTCTTTCATATTACTCCTTAATTCATTGTTTTCGTAACATTAAACTTTCCATCTCCAAACGAACATTTTCGTCGAACAGACACATTGGCATTTATGTACTATTCGATGAGTTGATGGCAGCCACTATGTCGCAAGAAAAATTTATATCGAATGATAAGAATAAATAAATAATTCCATGTTAAGTGTTAAACTTTAAGAACCGAGACTCATCGTTAAACAAGCTGATGAAGATGCCGACTGTCTCATTATCAATACCGTAGCTGATGCATCACGTGATTACGACTGTGTAATGGCAGTAGGAGAAGACATAGACCTTTTGGTGCTGCTAACAGCATTATCACTGTCTACAGCAAAAATGTACTACATAAAAGTGAGGAGAGGTAAAACGGACAAGATGATGTTTTCCTTGAGCAGTTTAAAATTGCCAAACGAGGTAAGAAACATCATCTTGTTTCTACATGCATTCAGTGGGTGCGACACAGCTTCTGCATTCTGCAGGCAGGGTAAATTAAAGGTTGTTAGGTTGTTGAAGGAAGACAATAAATTGCAGACAATCGTGCAGATTTTCAAGGACCCAGATGGGATTGATGTGGCAGGACATGTTATCGCAGCTCTGTATGGATCCAAGATCAATGACAGCTCTTTGGATAATCTGAGATTCCAACTTTTTTTATCAAAGTCCCTATCAAAAAGTTTGTTTAATCTTGCAGCTTTACCACCTACTTAGGCAGCTGCATGTTAACATTCTCTTTGAAAGTACCGCCAAATACAGCTATGGTGTGGCAATTTCAGAAGCGCGCTAGATTGGAGCTGGAAGAATACCAAAGACGGTCTTCTTCTGATTACCTCAACTATGAATCCAGCATGCAAACGCTCTGAAAGTATATATCTTGTAAATGCACAAAAGGTTGTAGAGCGTTCTGCAGCTATTGGAAAGTTGGGCTTCGAAGTTTCACGATTTATTACAATTGTCAGGAACAATCGTGCAGAAATATTGACGTTTCAGATAACCTGAGTTTTGATACAGAAATTGACATCCAATTGGACCAATTTATGTCTGAAGAGACTGAAATATCTCACGAATCGGAAACTGACAGACACACGATAACTACGAGTAAAACAAGAAGACTGAACTAGAATATTTTGACCAACCATCTACTTCTAAACGAAGAAAAATAACTTAAAAAAATCAATGTGGACTAGGCCTACAGGGGATACAATTTTTAAAAAACGCGCCATAAGTTCTACCGTATGGTGGTGTGGAAACGAATTTAAAAAAAGCTGCATATTGGTATATCAATATTTATATATTTATTTTTGTTAAAACATTGAATTAGAGTAATATTAAACATAGACAATGGTATAAGGCGAGCAAAGCCTGATATTTCGAGCGGCTGCGGGAAAATACCAAACTTTTCGCGGCTATTGCTCCAAAACTTAGGTCTTAGCGAATAAGTACATTTGACCGTTTTCATAGAGAATTTAATTATCTCCAATATTGGTAAAAACTATTTTCACTGTGAAACTGACACAAACTAAGATATTGTCGAAATAATTAAATTTTGCTCCATTTTTCCAATATGGCGGCCAACGCAGAGGTCTTTTGAGAGGGGGGAAACTTAGTACGTTCATCAGACCCCCGAAATAAAGCGATCAAAACAATTTTCAGCTTTCCTCTAGTTATTTCCTTCAAAAAATAGCTACCGCCTGGCTTATTGGTGGAAACTCATACAGATAAGTAAAACAATAAACAGTTCCAAAATTAACAAGGTTTTGGTTTCAAATTACAAATCTCAATGGCAAGATTGTGGTTTTAAACTTAACCCCTACCTAATTCCGTCCCTGAACTACCTAATACTAACAATAATAATAATAATAATGAGACTAATATGCCATCTAACTGAAATATTACACTTATGTTATACAAGGCATAAGTATATAGAAATAAGAAAGAAAATTACACATATAACTTCAACCTTCATTAAATAGTATATGTTGTATTATTGATTAAATTGAAAATTCTATCTAAAACCAGTATTTTACTCTTTTTTTTTAAATCAATAAAAGAGAAATACGATGTTATAGTAAGTATTTATATGAATAGATCATGATTAGAAAAGTTGAATGAGCTTTAAATATTTGAATAGTTACTAACTTTATATTAAGTGTAGAAATATTAATTTTATGGAAATATTAAATTACTATTTTGCTATTGTTATACTATTTTGATCACATTAATACACTAATTAAATTGATGAGTGGAATGATCTTACACTTCTTTTTATTAATATCCACAAATCAATGAAAATGGAAACATGGTTACAATAACCACCTTCAAATTAAAACCATTCATTAATCCAGACTTATTTGCCAAGTATATTTAACATAACATTATTGTAAATGATTGAAAATTGAGAACATTGTAGTATTTTTACTTAAAACTATCAATAAAATGAACTTTATTAGAACTCAACTTTCAAATAAATGAAAAATTTAATACTTTTCTATTTTGATATTTTAATAAATAACTATGCTTAATTTCACTATTACTAACTTTAAAAAGGTTTTGATCATGGCTCATCTAAAATCAGTTGCATACTACTTGTTATATTCATGACCTCAACATCGTTTGCTATCTAAGTTCCATATGTTTAATATTCACTACTTTTTATTTATTCTTTAAACTTCTGTTGGTAGACATGACCGCTTTGACATCGCTATTAGCGCAACTAATTGAGGATGGGCCCAGAACAAAACTGAAATGCTCAATTCCCTGGGTAACAGTACACGTTTCACATGTAGAAAAAAATAGATTAACACTTGTGTTTTAATGAATTTATGCATGTGGAACTTAATTCTTTTTCTATTTTATGCAAATATTTTGAATTTTTAGATTTATTATTTTGTAAATGATTGAAACTTGTTGACCCGCGAGAACTAAGATTTGTTACCTTGTTACACCTATGGTGATTCCTCTCGACCGGAGAAGCGCCCTAATACTGATTTTTTATTAAATCCTATTTATCCATACTTGCATTGGTCTGCTTCAAGGCCATAATACTTTCTTCATTGATTTTGTACACATACATATATTTGTAATATTTAATATTAAGATTTAAATTCTACTTAGAAAAAATAAAATCGATCTATCTCTGTAATAAGTTGAAAGCTTGCTTGCCAACTTTATAACATTAACTTTTCATAATATAGCTAGATATCCTTTCATTTAAGTACAAAATTATTGATGAATACTGTGCTACTGACATCACAATGATCCGGGCGGGAACTTTCACATTCCCTGTCATCACGAGTGGTTTGGAGAGAAGGCACTTTAGAGGGACAACAACGACATTCTAGAGCGCACATGAGCGCTATCAAGTGTACTAGAGTCAACTTCAAGTATATCACCATGAAATAAAACTGTAGTTAGGTTCCTGCTAGCAAACACTTGCACATTTGCTAGAGATAACAGTACCAGTTTTCAATATTGAGCCAAGCAATTAACAAACTACCCTGGCAGTGGAGCCTCGTCATAGAAGTCGGGCTCATCTTCCTGAGTGTCTGAGGGATCAACTTCCTGGCTGTCCAACTGAAACAGACAATAACATTCTCAAAATATTTAGTAGCGAGCATATATGTATTAAAACTCAACTTTTCTTCATATACAAATAGATATGTTTTGTTAAACCTTCCACACTTTATATACAAGACAAGCACATTTGAAAATCTAAATATGCTTTTATTTTGAAGGTAAAAGAAGGGTGTTACATTGGTTTGGGCATGATGAGAGGATGAGTGTGGATTGAGTGAGGCAGCAAATACATGAAGGTAGAGTGTGTGGAAAAGCCAAACATTAAGAGTTTAAAAAATAAAAGAGCATGTATGACTCGGTGTATGGATGTTGTTGGAACAAAGGGAGTATGCAAGGATAGGGAAGTGTGGAGAAAGTTAGTGAGGATGGATTAAGTACGAAGTGGTTTTACGAGCTATATTCACAGTTTCTTGCCTACCTCGTAAGGGAATGGCGTGCTTAGGTATGTATGTAGGTTAAATAAATACCTACATTCCTAATCATGCTGTTCCCTTAAGGGGTGGGCAAGAAACAGTGCGTATAGCTCAAAAAACAAGAACTTCTTACTTAATCCATCCTCACTAACTTTCTTCACACTTACTATCCTTCAACAACATCCATACACTACGTCTTACTTTATCCATCCTCACTAACTTTCTTCACATTTACTATCCTTCAACAACATCCATACACTACGTCTTACTTTATCCATCCTAACTAACTTTCTTCACACTTACTATCCTTCAACAACATCCATACACTACATCTTACTTTATCCATCCTAACTAACTTTCTTCACACTTACTATCCTTCAACAACATCCATACACTACATCTTACTTTATCCATCCTAACTAACTTTCTTCACACTTACTATCCTTCAACAACATCCATACATTGAGTCATACATGGTCTTTTATTCCTAAGACTCTGAATGTTCCTCTTTTTCACTCTTTTAATATGCTCCATTGTGTGGGCTCTCTTCCCTAATGGGGTAGTGATGAGGTAAACCTTCAGAATGATAGCGAGATGTCAGAATGGCATGGATCATCATCAATCATCTTGTTACTAGTTTTACAATGAAACTAAAGTGCAGTGATCAAAGAAATTTATTGAGTTACCGACGACATACAGAACGAGTAGACCTGATGACTTCTGAACTGACAGCGTGATCACGGATCAACCCTACAAAATATAAGGCAGACACAGCTACCAACTAATGAACAAAAAGTACTTTATTGCTGTTCACACATTTCTTGATAAACTATGGTTTCCTCCACCAGCCAACAGTGCAGTGTTAATGACTAAAATGCAGTTTGTTAATACATTATTTATATTATAGCTGTGGAATGAATTAACATTCAATACATTCTTATCAGAAATATTTAAAAAAAAGTGATCATATAAACTGTAAAGGTTAAAATAAAGATTCAAGGTTTGCAAATTAAATATGAATTGGAAAGGTTGGCTTTTGACCCCAGAGTTCAATGAGTGGGAAAACATAAATGCTCAAGTAGCGCTGCTTTTGGTGAGTGATTGCACTGATCCTAGTGGAGGAACATGTGAATCAAACCACTGTCCAGGTTTGAATATAATTACGCACACACGGGTATAACTGTGCCAATGGTTAACTTCCGTCTATTTTGTGAAAACATTAATAAAATAGTTTTGCCTGGAAGTAACAAGTGGTCTATTGAAACAAGAGAAACTTTAGAGCTGTTTTATAGAAAATAAATGGTACAGTGCATGATGGCTTTCTTTCCTTTTTATCTTTAAATAGACATTCACTACAAACTCCTAAGATTTGTGAAACAAAATAATAGGTCTATAGATTGTTGTAGGAACAATATACCAAAGATCATAGATGAAATAATATACACTATTAGTTACTCTATGGCATTAGGAACTGGGAACACTGTTACAGAAAAATTAAGTAAAGAAAAGCATATTTGTCCACCAGAGCATAAGAATCAAATTTTCGAAGAGCTGAGATAAAAAGTATATATATTTACTTATAGCTCGGAAACTAATGGTTTTATAAAAATATATTTCAAATAAAAGATGTCTATCTTTGTTAGTACTACAACTTTACAACTATAAGTTTTTTCATATCTAAAACAGTTGTGGACAGTGATCAAAAGTGGAAAATTTCCCCCATGTAAAGTACCCTCAAAATAATTTTCATGAGAATATGCCATCTTGTTTATAATGATTAACAGTGTCTAGATATAAAATTTAATCAAAATCGTTAAACCAAACTTTGAAATTTTTTTATTTTTTTTTGCCGTTCAATAAACAAACCTTAAGGGTTAGATATCTAGTTCCAAAAACCCTTCTGGGGACTTAATGAAAACCCCAGATACCAAGCTTTAGCCCAATAAATAAAATAAATTCTGCTCTAGCCTGAGCTACAGACAAATGATATTGCGAAAGCAATTTTTTTTGTTTAAGGGGGTCATGAAATGTCGACATTTATCAAAATCTCGAGTTTGATTTTTTAATGGTCACAATACTTTCTCTTTGAGGTGTTGAGAGAAAGTAAAAAAAAAATGCTCAGAATGGTCTTCTGCAGGTCAGGAACAAAGTACAAGACACAGAAATAAGGGAGAGCCCCACAAATGTAGTTTCATGGAATGTTTTAGTACTACAGGGCAAATATGGCCAGTCGATCCAAAGCTAGTTACTATCGCCAGTTAGCTTAACTCTCGCGGAAAGTATAGTGTTTTGGTCATTATGATCCCCCCATTGTGTATTGAACACTATCTTTAGCATCAGCCTTGATTTCCCCTTCAACACGAAGATTTGTTTTGCGACAACAGTTAACAAAACTTTTCCAAATAATATTACCTTTTCAGAAGTTTAAGGCTAGATTTCAGGTTAAATCATTTAAAAATCATTTAATGGTATCTCTAATGTTCTGAATAATACTAATGCTTTGTGATGAATTACTAAACGACCATTTATCTTTATACCAAACCACTTAAGATTTAATACTCCATAAATAGTGTACACTTTATTTAAAATAATTATAAAGTTAGTCTTACACTTGTTAAATGAGAACTTTAACGTTGATTTATCTCTAATGTTCGACAATGTCACATATCGTCTCATGCTCTTCCCAAGTGTTACCAACTGAACACTATACAATTTCTCCCCCTCAAAAAGATGAATACATAAGCCTCCTTGGGGGTCGCTTCTTCCTCTGGACTCCCCACTCCGTTCCTCCAGATGTGACCTAGAAGGGAGTTCAGCAAAGCTTCTGGAATCCTCCGAATGTATCCAGCTCTTGCCTCTTCATTGACAGTAACTGCCGTTATCATTGCTACCAGGGAGCGGGGTCACGCCAATCACATCCTCCAACCCTTTCTTCTTTCATTCAGTAATCTGCAAGGTGCTATTTGGTTCTAATATCTCTTTACGATTTTTCTGTTTGTGTATAGAAAATATAAGCACCTCGCTAGTACTTGATGGCTCAACCCAGTTTACTTTGGACTTGGGATAGTAGTTGTTCTATGTCATTCCCATTCTTAACCCTATTGTTTATTATATCCAGCTGAGTGCACAGAGTTCTACTTAACATCAGCTCCGCTGGGGATACTCCGGTTGTGATGTATGGGGTGTTTCAGTTTGTTAGTATGGAGACCATCATCGCCGATACCTTCACCATTGGCTTTGCCTATGCATTGCTTTATCTGGCACATTCAGTGTTTGGCTTGTCAGTTTGTTGCAGGATGTTATAGAGCTTCAGCCCTAAGCTATTTCTCGAGTAAAATTCAGTGAATTCTATAGACCTTGTTAGCTGACTACCATTATCAGATATTAAAACCTCCGAGTATCCAAACCGAGAAAAAATTGCATTAAGGGGAAGAACAGTTTCCGCTGAAGTGGTGGATTGCATTGAGCAAACCTCTAGCTATTTACTGTGAGCATAACAACAAGTAAGTAACTCATTCCACCTATAGGTCCAAGGAAGTCAATGTTGATTAGAGTCCACTGTGCTACCGGCCACATACACTGAATCACACAGATTTTCTAAGGTGACTGCTGCACTACCCGACATGTGTGGCATCTCAAGACGTAGTTCTCGATGACCTTGTTCATGCAGGGCCACCAGAAGTAATTCTTAGCTGATAGCTTAGTCTTCACCACTCCTAGGTAGGTGCCCCACATGTATCTCCCTCAGGCCTCTATCTGCTTCTATGAAAAATGCACCCGCCTTCGACATTTAGTTAATTTTATAAAGACTGCGATAGTCGCTCCTTAATTGCTGAAGGCCAACCATTAACAATACATTTCACCACCTTGCTCAGCATTGAATCTGTTCTGCTCTGTAAGTCTACTAGTCTGAATACTTACGAGTAATGTAGAAAAACAGTTTTGTGTTACAACTCTGACACAAGACAAGTAGTTAGCACAATTCCTATGGGTAGGCAGGCACAAACTCTATCTTACACAAATTTTTGCACTCCAAAAACGAGTCTATATGTATTTGAGAATATTTGTGCTCAGTCTCTGACAGCGCCCAGGAGGCGTATGCAACCGGACATATTGTTCTGTATTCATATAGACGATTCAGAACCTCAGAGACTCTCACTGGGCTGGCGTCTCTTTTAACCATCAATTCTTGTGTTGAGTCATAATGAACTAATATCGGAGCTGAGGTCAGTTGTACCTTAATCTGTTCAAGAAATAGAGAACCCTTCCATTCAGCTCCTTTCTTCAACAGACTATCTAAGGGGCTTAGTGTAATTGACGCATTCTGAAGAAATCTTCTATAATATCCCACCATTCCAAGGAACTATTAGACTTGGGTAACGTATAGTGGTGGTTCCACCTTCAAGATTTGTTCATTCAATTCCTTATCCAACATTAGGCTCAAAACTTAGTTTTTGAAAAGGTTAAGGTTGTTGGATCTTTCTTTTATTTTCACGTTTACTAACCCCCTCACAAATTTGTCCCAGGATATCGGATTCCAAATTGGTCCCAAAATTACAAATTGCTGCTGGACCCTTGCAGCCCAATCTGTAATACTCCCCCCCCCCTCAGATTTGGGTGTCTAGTAAAATAGGTAATTTTCCTTAAATACAGATACATTTGGTGAATATTTATTCAAGAGTTATGTATTATTTTCTTTATACATATTCTCTTCAGGGTTGTTGGAATCACATAAGTCGATTAATAGCTTGTATGCGACCTTATGTAATAAATTGTTTCTTTGCATCCACAACATCATTAGCCCTAAAAAACTATTATAGCTCCCACTCATCAACAAGTGGATTTATTTCTGTAAGTTGACCAATATAAGCCAACAATATTATTGCACTATGTACAGTAACAAATAAAATAAACACTTTAGTCCAAAGCACCAATGTTATGTTCTGAATAATACAAGTATGCTTCATCAAGGTGTCTACTGGGTCACCAAAGTCACGAAAGTTATGAAAAAGTTACTAATTGCAAGAGAGTTCACTAAAGTCTCTGAAAAGTAGATAAATATCAATATTTTGGTCATAAATTTATGAAAATATTTTTGGATGAATTTATTGCGCATCGTAACAACACCAACGCTTTGAAAGTTGCGCCACTCACTACCCATGATGCCATGCGCTAGCCGCAAGTTGCCTGATTGTTTTCACCGTGATTCAAAGGACAAGGTTAAAGTTCGCCATCTAGTTAAGTTTAATGTTGCATGTGAGTGCATTATGCCTATATATGCATTATATAATGTTCAATCGTTTATCAAAGGAATTTTGTGATCATAAAAGGTCACCAAAAGTCACTAATTTTTGTTTCTCCAACTCAGTAGACACCCTGTTCATGATAAATGATTAAATAACATTTCATCTTGATATCAAAGCACTTACGATTTAATACTCCATAAATAGAGTATATTTTGTTTAATTTAATTATAAAGTTAATCCAACACATGTTAAATGAGTACTTAAATGCTGATCTATCTCAATGCTCGACACTATCACAAATCCGACTTGCCGACTTGCCAAGTGAACACTTCTGTATCTACTACTGATCATTATCATAATCAGAGCCCTGCGTTTGTGGAGATCGCGATAATTCGCGAATGTTAGATATGGCATTTTTTTTCTTTCAGATGTTCACATTTCAGGTTACCCTGATATGCTCAGAATTGTCGCGATAATTCGCGAAATCGGCGTTTTAGCGCAATATTCGCGATTTTAAACGATGTCCGCGATAATCGCGATTTAGTCTAGGTATAGTTTAGTAGTAACAGACCGCAGAACCACAATGAAAGTGGATAACATTGTTACCAACTGCATGTTGCAGTTTGGTGATGTTGAGTGGTTATTTTGTATTTTTCTAGCCTAAATTGAGATTTAAAAATATAGTCACAATTTTTGTGAAGTAACAAGATGATTTTTGTGTAATATTTTGTCTTTGTGACTTGTACATACTTTTCCCGAACCAGCTGCCGCTAAATCTTACTTTTTTAATAAGTTGACAGCATATTTTTTTGCGGACTAGTGTTTTTTACCGTTTTGTCCAAACAAAATGTAATTTATTGTTTTCACTTCAATATGTTTAGTTTACCTGTTTCAAACATTGTCCTGGAAGTCTAGTTTTAACCCAACAAAGTCACCTTAATCACGAAAGTTTGGTAAAAACCACTTTTTTAACGCTTTTGTCTTAATTCGATAATTTCGTCGCAAAAATAGGATTTTTGTAATTCAACGCTTATTCACCGCTTTTGGGAAACTTAAAAAACGAGATTGGGCTTTTTTATTCACCATAAAAGTAGGGCTCTGATCATTATCAACTGTTTCCAGCCTGTGGCCAGTTTAGTAAAATGCCTATTATCTTCCTCTAACCTTCCATCATTATTCCTCCTTTCACTTCAACACTTTCTGTTATCTACTCCTTCCATCTCTTTCTTGGCCTCCCTTAAGGTCTTTTTCCTACATACTACATTCCCAAAAATTTCTTTGGCATCCTCCCTTTTTCCATCCTCATAACATGTCCATACTATCTCAGTCTTTCTTCCTCTACTATCTCATGTACTCCAACATCCTCATTACATGCCCATACCATCTCAGTCTGGCTTACTCTACTCTTTCATGTACTCCCTGTAGCCTACTCTTTCCCGGATAACTTCATTCCCACTTTCCTAGTCTCTCTTACATTCAATGTCCATGTTTCTGTTACATATGTGACAATAGGTACAAAGTACGCCTAGTACAACACTTCCAGGGCACTTCTCTTCATCATAGCAGGTCTCTTACACATCTATAGAACAACTTTCCTTGCTGTCCTCGTCTCATTAGATCTTTTATATTTTAAACTTTCTCCTCAATCACACTTCCAAAATGTCTTACATCCAGCCTTATAGCTTTAATAGGCCTTATCCTCTTTCTTGTCACTACCATAACTTCACACTTTGAAATGTAAGTCATAAGCCAACATCATGGCTTTCATTCTTTCCTCACCGAGTTTTCCTGCCACTTTGTTCATGACCATTTCCATTAGCATTACACATAGTAATAGTGAAAAGGTACTCCATTTTTTATTTGGAACCACTCCGTCCTTCCACTATCCATCTTAACACAGCTCCTGTTACCCTCATACATGCTTTTCACTCTAATTACAACTGCTCGTTCCACTTTGGCCTCCTCCATCGCTTTCCAAACTTTATTTCTATCCACGCTATCATATGCCTTCTCCACATCCATAAATACTAGCTGTCACATGGCAAAGATTAAGTCTATTGTAGACCTCTGTTCCCTAAATCCGTGCTTTTCCTCTCTCAACTTTTCATTTTATTTCTTATTCTTTTTTGCAGTATCTTCTCACATTTTTTGTACAGTGGCACATCAGCGTTATCTCTTCCTTTCTTGAACATAGGTATTATAATTCTTTTTTGCCAGTCTTCCTGTACCTTGTTCTGCTTCCAAACCACTCTCAGCATCCTCTATAACTATTGTATACCTACTTCACCTGCATATCTTATCATTTCCACCATCAGTTCGTCCACACTATGTGCTTTTACTTGTTTTATCCTCTTTAATGCGTCCTCCACTTCTTTCCTACTCTTCTCCTATTTATTCCTGCTCTTCTGTTTCACTCTCATCCCTTTCCTCTTCCAGGTTGAACATTTTCTAAAAAGATCTCATCCATAGTTCCTTTTCTTCCTTTCCGGTCTTCAAGGTTATTCATATATTTTATTTTTCAAACAGCTGTTCACAATATTTACAATAAAGATTTAAACTGGCTTAATTTAAGAAATCTCTTGATTCGTCTGTTTCAGGTTTGAAATGTAAAAACAATATATTTAAAGCTATATTTTACAATAAGTACATACACAATATTTTAGTAAAAAAATCATATTAAAATATTTACAGTTAAAACTCTTTAGTGCGGCTTTCTTTCTGTGGTCCGGTAAGTTTTGCCTCTGCTGCCATTAGTTGTTTACATCTGCAGCTTGGCTTGTATTCTTGCTATATTTTAGCCCTTAATTATGTTTACCAAGAGACCTGTTTTAATATTTATTCTACCTTGTATGACATGACAAGCCTAGGGGATAGGTATGTGGAGGGTTCTTAGGAGTCAAGTGCTGTGGTCCGGTTCTTGTCAGGTCTCGGACTAAAGAGTTTCAACTGTATTAAAATATTTTAGGTATAATATATCACACATAGGACAGTGAATTAACTTGAGAAGTCGGGCAATAGAAATACAATGTAAATAATAGTAATATGTATGTATTACACCCCAATGCTGTTTTATCTCTATGTTTGTGTTATAAAATTCCCAATACTGGTACAAGTGGGTCATATTAGGTTTATATAAAGATAATTTCAACAGTTTATAATGTGGGCCAACCTTATTTTGTTTGATTTTATTCTAAAACAACTATTTTTTATAACTAAAAATATATTATTTCGACTTTAACTCATAAAGAGCTATTTTCAAACAGTATTTTGTGTTTTTACTTTAGAGTGTTTTATGGATGTGAAACGTGGGATTCTCAGAAGAAACACAAGAGCAAGGTGAATGCAGTTGGAATGAGATGGCTAAGAAATGTATGTGGAAAAACTCGTGTGGACGAGTCAGTAATGAATGGGTGATAAAGGAGTGAGGTTTGAAAGGGAATCCAATAAGTAAATGTGAAAGAAGCGTCTTACGGTGGTTTGGGCATGTTGAGAGGATGAGTGTGGATAGAGTGATGAAGAAAATATATGAAGGTAGAGTGTGTGGATCAAAAGGAAGTGGTAGGCCATATAAGACGTGGCTAAATGTGGTAAGAATTAATAGACAGAGCTATTATTTATGCTTATTAGTGGGGATTACTCCACCTAGATATCATATTCTGAAAATTGAAAAATGACACCTGGACACGGGAATACTTAAAATATGAGTGAAGAATGGCCCAGGGCACGAGACGAATCCTGGATAGCTCAGTGGTTAGAGCATTGGCGTACTAAGTCAGAGGTCCCGGGTTCGATTCCCGTGTCCAGGTGTCATTTTTCAATTTTCAGAATAAATGTGGTAAGACAAATGTGTGAAAAAGAGAAACACTAAGAGTTTTAAGAATTAAAGTGTATGTATTACTCGGTGTATGGATGTTGTTGAAGGGAATGGAGAATGCAAGGATAGGGAAGTGTGGAGAAAGTCAGTGAGGATGGATTAAGTATGGAGTTGTTGTTTATGTGTTTTATGCACAGTTTCTTACCTACCACTTAAGGGAACGTGTGATTATGTATGTATGTATGTATGTATGTACTATACTAGCACATTAGAAAAGTTATTCATTTTGCTAAGTAAGAATGTGGATGTTTTTATAAAACTATACAGGTGTTTTAGTATTTATTTTAGTTTATACGTGTTAAGGTTGGGTTATGAAATGTACCGTAGGTAACTTTTATGTGCCCATTTTGTTATTTTTAGATGGTCGAAAAAGATTTTTATGTGTAAGCATGAATCAAATATTATTTTTTGTGAAGGTGTTATAAAATAATATCGGCCATTTAAATTTGATTTGAGCCTTCTAGATCCCACAAAAATAGTGTTTACATATACTACTCCCCACAAGAACTATACATCCGTATGACAGCATCCGTCTCACGGACATATAGTTGTCATATCACGAGATGCAGTTTATTATTTAACCTCGAACATGATTATTTTTAAGCTCTCTAAAGCCTGCGTATTGTAGACACGGCTACCCCTCTGTTATCTAAACCAAAGGTGTGCAATGATTGTTACTGACCACTCTGAGCTCCTGTGGTGTGAAGATATGTTTGAGCTGTGCTCTCAGCGGTATCATCAGAACCAGGAAGAAAGGAAAGGCCAGAGATATTCTCGTCGACTTGACGACCCACAAGATGGCCAAACACATGATCTGGACGAATGTGAACAGATGCATCTTCATCATGTGAACCTGGGGGACACAAACAATTTACATACCTATATTATTTATTTAAGGAAAAATTTTTTCGCTTTTTTTTTTTTGTATTTTGTATAAGTATTTGAAAGGAGGTAGAAGAGAGGTGGAGAGAAACACATAAAAGGAACAAACACAAAATGGCTTTTACAGTGAAAATAACACAATTCACACTTTACATTGCTACCACTGGACAAAAATATAATGGCTGCCCTTCTGAAGAAAATAGATAATCACCACCCAATCCCCTGACCTAAGTTTAATTCTATCAGAACTCATCAGGGGGATTGTGAAACGCGCAATACAACTTCCTAAAGAAAAATCACTAAAGGGAGAGAAAGGCAATTGGGAAAGAGAAATAGGACACTTAGATAAGAACATGTAAAAGGAACATCTAAGAGTCCTATTTTATTTCATTTTTGCTGATTTCCTTTTTCTTGCTTTTTTTATTTCCTCCTTCAGCAAGATGCCTTTCGTGTTTCACATTTCCCCCTGATAAGTTCCGATAGAATGAAACCTAGGTCAGGGGATTGGGTGGTGATTATCTATTTTCTTCAAAAGGCAGCCATTATCTCTTTGTCCAGTGTGAACTGTGTTCTTCTTTTCATTGTAAAAGCCATATTGTGTTTGTCCCTTTTATATGTTTCTATCGAGCTTTCCTGTACCTTCTTCTGGATGCATATACCTATATTATTTACTATCTGCTTTAACCAGAACATACTGTTCAAAATACTAAGTTTAGAATTATCATTAAGTACAAAAGCCCTTGGCACAATTTGGTGTATGGGCGATGGTGTTGATGTGGTGTTCCTACCCTGCGGACGTAGGCTGTCTGCGGATGATGTTTGACGGGCATGAAGAAGAGCTGCAATCTCTCAAAGAATTGAATGCCGTTGGTAGAAGACACACCCATGTACAAGAACACTCCAAACAGCACGGACATAGGCACAAGACGAAGCAGGGGGGCCATCAGAACAGAGATACCAACCAAGAACGATACCAGCAGAGCACTCAGTCTTTGATCTGGAGGAAACAAACAATGGCAATGTTATCAACACAGGCTCATTTCATATTATATCACTTAGTAAAATATTACTTAACTGCTTGATAAATACCAATTTTTTTATTTTTGCACAGCATTAAAACTATTTAAGATACATTTCAGGGTACATAGTCTTCCTTTAACACTCTATTGTATGCCAGGTGTCCAATGTCTTAGTAATAGTGTTATTATTTATGTTTGGTGCTTGAAATTCAATGATAACTGACAGGAGTAGACCGGCTAACAAGGATGTGTGTAATTATAATATGTGGGATGCCGGCTAATAGTCTTACCATACTCGATTTGCGGTCGGTAAACACGGAAAGACCTCCAGGTGTCTCATAGGACTCAAGACACTCAAAAAGGAAGCTAGGACAAACTATCGAAAACTAAAGCTACGTGAATAATTTGACAGACATTAGTGTGACTATGGATATTTGTGTATTTCTTTTGTCATAAGTGACTATTAACATATATAAGAGCAAGCCAATACCAACTACATGATAATGGACCATTTATACTATTAATAAAACATGAAATGGAGTTTACAACAATGTATATGCCCTCTAACTATAAATAGTGTATTTCAATTAAGTATCTCCTGTGCTGTTACCATGAAGACGAAACATAACAGTTCATTTATGATTAAATAAATATAAAGTTTATTTATACTTAAATATTGTTTGTTTTTATAAGGAATTAAAATAAATGTCCTTTTAGTAATGAAAGTTTGTCCTTAAAGTTATTTAAGTTGAGTAAAATAAATATTTAAATGAGTTTACAAAATGACATACAACATGGTGGTGTGAATACTATGCGTGGAAGTAGCGAAGAGGAACACACACCAAAATTAAATATTCTAATGAAGATAAAACTCTGGATTAAGATCAATGACTTTTAAAATATAGTTGGGGATATAAAAATAATTTCATTTTTCCTACATTGTAATAAATTTTTAAAATAATAATAATAATAATGATGATGATATTATTTAATATTATATTTTTTATTATATTAGCGTATAACCCTACAAACTCAACTTGCTGGTCTACAGTTACCTCTTCTTGTTGAAAGCTTCCTTGGCCATGGCGATCCTCGACCTAATTTCCTTGGTGCAGTAGGCATCCTTTGTCACCAGACTTGTCAGGTACTTGAACTGTTCTATGTATTCCAACTACTGGTTTTAAATCTGATTTTCAACGGATCTTAATTTATTTGATTGCCATCACTTTCGACTTCTCACTGTTGATCTCCATGCCATATATCTTCTCCCTATCTCCAGCACCCGGTATCATTTCCTGCAACTCTTCTTTATTTTGCCCAGTAATACTCGATCATTTGCATATTTTATTGTGTTGCTGACGCGCCCAATTATCCTGAAATTGCCTGACCAGTCACTCGCCATACAAGTTGGACAAATTGGGTGACAAACAACATCCCTGTCTCACTCCTCTTCCTATCTCTACACTGTTGGTCTCTCCATACAAGTTGAACAGACTGGGTGAC
>CABFWO010006269.1:0-24117 GCA_902155825.1 Timema genevievae | reverse complement strand
GGGGGGGGGGGTCTGATGTCAATGTTCGCATCCGAGTATTTGGTTTGTAGTTACGCCACTGGCTAGAGGAACTATAAATAAAGAGAGCCCGCTCGCGTGGTTGAACGGTATAAGGCGTTATTCTCGTAATATACTGGACTGTCGATGACGCGGAGATCGGGGGTCGAATCCCGGACGGGTGTAGTGAAGGTGTTTTTCCCTAGTGTTATTTTTGTTGTCACCACGTCTTAATACCCGTTCGGGTTACTCTCATAAGCCTATGCACTAGTTAAGATATTATGTTAAGGAAGAGTAAAGTTGAACTTAGATTAAGTGTACCCGCATTAGCGTGAAACCAAATTGTAAATAGGTATCTTAGTAATGCCTATATATTAAAGAAGGAAAATGTATTAACTGTCAAAGTATTATCGCGTGTCTGGGCTACATCACTCGTGGAAATACTAGCCAGTACTAATGTACCGTTGTACAGGGCAAGTCCGAATGTACTAATCGTATATCCTTTCCGTGGAGGGTCTTTCCATGTCCCGATGAGATGAGGTGATGGTGATAGTGAGTAATGCCGGGATCACGATCAACTTAACGTAACGTTCACTTAAAGTTAACTTGACGTATGTGTGATCACGATTCACATAACTTAACGTAATAACTTGAGCCAAACATCTTCATTCTCGAGTATGATCTGTGATTTGTACTATACTAGTTTTACAGTGATGATCTGTGAATGTTTACAGTTTTCAATCGATATAATAAATATATATTACAAAACTTTTTTGATAAATTTAGCTTTCCTATTATAGTTTAATTATTTTGTTTCAATGTCTGATCATTAGAACTTACGCTAAAGAGTAAACATTGGTCATAATACCTACAAATGAGTTACTAAATAGCCCTGTTGACGTTACTTGCATAATGATTGGCTGGCTAGATCACGTGATACCCTTCAAATAACGTTCACTTAAAGTAAAAGACCTCCCAGGACATCTCTTTCGTTAAGTTAACTGCAAGTCAACGTTAAGTTAACTGCATCGTGATCGCCTTCATTTAAACACACGAGGAGGTCCTTTACGTTAAGTTACGTTAAGTTAACTTTAAGTTAACGTTAAGTTGATCGTGATCCCGGCATTACTAACCAAACCCTGGTGACCGTTGGGATCATTCCGCTTTCGAGAACAATACCCAAGGTACCAGCCGGGAATTGAACCCGAGACCCCTAGGCTTGTATTTATTTATTAGCACCGCGTCTTACTACCCATTCGGGTTTTACGCACTTACGCTAATGTGTAATGGTAGGGTGATTGTGAGATGAAATGGAGGACCTACAGTTTAACGTGGAATCCGAACCACGGTGGAGGCCTGGCATTCCTCACATTCACAAGTTGTGATTAATACACGTCTTGTCAGAGGTGAAGGAAGGGCTTGGCAATCAGATAAATCTGTGCCGGTATCGAGGATTGAACCCCGGACCCTCAGCACAGAAGTCTGACACCTTACCCCTAGACCACCAGGTCACCCCTAGGCTTGTATCCGGATGCACCAACCACTACACCACGGGGCCGGTTAATCGACATAATGAATGTCTTAGAGTTAGACAATATTCATTTCAATAACTTTAAAGTAAAAACACTGAAAATATCCATCTGTGAAAAAAAGACAATAAATTGCTAAATGTGTTGAAATCCAAAATATATCAAATATTTTCCATTTTGGTTTGAAACATGTTATATTTTGCTAGTCAAGATAGTTATTTAGGTAGAATACATAACTTGTGTCTTCACCAGAACATAAGTTGCACTGAAGTGCGAGGAAAGACATTTCTAACCGTTGACTTCTGTATCATATCTGGAAGAAGGTAGCCTACAGGAAAGGTGCAAACAAACAGTAATAAACACAATATGGTTTTTACAATAAAAAGAAGAACACAGTTTACAGTTCACACTGCTGCCACTGGACAAAGAGGTAGAGGCTGCCTTTGAATAGAATCGATCGCTACCTCCCAATCCCCCGACCTAGGTTTCGTTCTATCGGAACTCATCAGGAGGGAGTGTGAAACGTGCAACACAACTTTCTAAAAGAGTAAACCAAAAATATACAATAGGAGGGGAAAAAGGAAATTGGTAAAAGATGATAGAACAGCTAGGAACATGTAAAAGGAATAGCAAATAGAACAAACAAGAAACGGAGATTGGATGCGAGTAGGAATAATATATCTATATATAGATATACGTAACATATCTCTATATCTCTTAACCGTTGACTTTATAAGTTTCGTGACATGGCATTGATTGACATGGCTGGCTAAATGCCCTTGTTAGCAAAAAAACAAAACATGAAAGCTCGAATGACCAAAGTACGAAGTATCTATTATATATATATTTTTGGAAATAGTATCGATGAGGGTAGCGGTTAATGTAGGCTTGAGATCCTGTTTCTAGTCCGGCCGGCGGATGCCATTATAATATATAATGTTGGTTTTTCAAAGAATAATATTGCAAAATAAAACATTGATGCTTACTTGTTTTTAATTTATTGTGATTTGTAAAACAAAATACATTATCAGTGGTTGGGGAAGGGGGGGGGGCATCAGCCACACTGCTGAAGCAGGTTTTTTTTACCTAAAACTTATTTCCACTTTTTCTCCACGTAAATGTGGGCACACTGTTTCTAAATACAACCTCCGTCATCCTAAACACATTTAGCGTAATTAATACATATGTGTACAACAAGAACGAGGATAGTAGTCGGTGTTAGTACAAGACAGAAAGAGACAGGATATGCTTGATCTGGAGTTGACTCTTTCAGGTATCCTGCACTTGGTCAAACCTGGGGAGCTGGCTCTTCGCAACACTTCCGACCAGAGAGGCTCATGGGTAAGTTACCTCAGTCTGACCTCCAAATTTATACCTACACTTCCGACCAGAGGGGCTCATGGGTAAGTTCCCTCAGTCTAACCTCCCATTATTACCAACACTAGATTAACACGAACTTAAGGCTAGAATCTGTTATTCAGACAATAAAAACTTATTTCACATATTTTATCATTATTTATAAAAATAGGTTCAGCTCAATAATATGGTTGTGGTGGCCTTTTTTTTAGAACAATAGTGTGACAACACTTATGTGACTGTAGAGTAAGAAAAACCAGTGACACCAATTATGTAACGATTTAGAGTACAAGACACTTGTGGCAACAATAGTGTAAATGTCTAGTAGAGATACCTGTGTCAACAATAGTGTAACTGTCTAGTAAGAGACACCTGTGACAACAATAGTGTGATTGTCTAGTAAGAGACACCTGCGACAACAAAGTGTAACTATTTGGTACAAGATACCTGTGGCAACAATAGTGTAATTGTCTAGTAGGAGACACCTGTGGCAATAATAGTGTGATTGTCTAGTAAAATATGAGTTTTTACAATAATAGTGTGACTATCTAGTAAGATATACCGTGACAACAATAGTGTTACTGTCTGGTACAACACTAATGTGACTGTCTAATAAGGTAACTTCTTTCCTTCCCTTGAGTTAAGTGACTAAATAAAATTGTTATTTCCTACTTTTCAAAATAGGTTGACATTGTCATTGCACTTAATTATTACTCAGGCCCTGAACGAGAGCAACATCTGGAACGACATTGCCAACTTATCAACATCAACAAACCCTTTGGCCCCCGCGCAGTTTTCGTGCGCAGACAAGCAGGATGGGTTATACATCGACCCTACCGCCCACACTCGGTACCACAAGTGAGTACAGCCAAGGTCGGGTTGGCTCGTGCAAACACGACATTATTGAGTAAACTAGACATTTTTTAAAAAAAATTTAGGATTTTGGTTGAAAGGCCCTCTTAGAAAATGGATTTTATTTTAGTTGACGTCGAAAATCTTGTTACTATATAATTATTATTTTGTAATTTATTGATAATATCTATTGAAAGTGACAGCGGCAGATCACATAACTTGGCGTATGAATACATGAAAAAGGATCTAGTAGCTTTTCTAGCTGTTGGATAAGTTTTTTTTAATGAAAATTGGACCTAATATTCCAAAACATTTCTTATACTGTGGGACAGAGCAGAATTTTACTAATGGGGTGTGGTGGGAGGGGTGTGTTTTGTAAATGTTTTCATCAATAAAATTGTTAATGGGCGCTAATATAACGTTGATCAATAAATGATATTCTATTGTTTTAATCTAATTTTAATCCACTTCATTTACACTTGTATAAATTATTTAGTGTTACAATCACATGTTTGACCAGCCAAGGGACTATTTTCTCACTAAACGTAGCACACATTATTTTATCATGATAGGTAGCAAGCTTACCTTACGTGGTTCCATTATGGTGTATCTTATAGGATAGGACCATGGTGTAATACATCAAGGTAAGACTGTGACCTTTCAGAGTAAACTGAGTGTAAGCTCTAACCACACCCGTATTGATTATGTCGTGAGCAGGTGTTCTGGCGGGCTCCACGAGTTACACACCTGTAAGGATCATCTGCACTACAGCCACGAGTCACAGAGCTGCGTCCAGTCCGTGTGTGACGCGCAGGAGAACGGCCTGTACGCGAACTACTCCTCGGACTGTCGCGAATACTACAGATGCGAGAACCAGACATTGGCAGAGAGTTTTATCTGCGGTCCCGACAATACCTTCAGCGCTGCGGAGCGGCTGTGCCTTCCCTCCGGTGAGGTGGTCTGCGTTGAGCCTCACTGTGACGATAACAACAGTGGCTACTTCGTGCTTCCGGCCACCAGATGTCAGGCCTACTACTCTTGCGAACACGGCACCGCCATCCACCATCTTTGTCCCTACAATACCGTGTTCGATGTGGACAGACAGGTAAGGCTGGATTTAAATTAATGCATAAAACATAGCTATAGTGGCATAGTTCATTGATATAATGCGTATTCTTAACAAGTTTAAACACATTAGTTTTGATCATAACGTTCACAATAAATAACTTACATAGGGAATAGTGTACAGTAAAATTCAATCTTGTTATTAACAAATTTAATTTGTTTTAACGTCAATGACTACGATTATATACATTGTTGAAAATAAAGGGGAGATATTTCAATTCTGTTTTTGCGAAGTAGGTACGGTATACCATAATATTAATGACAGTAATAAAATTAGAGCCAAAGAAATAGTGCGGGCACTAATTAAATTAGGTTAATTTTATGTTTCAAAATATTATATACTTTAATAAACGTTAAATTTCTTTGAGTGATCCCTTATTTGAAGTGTTTGTAGATTTTTTTACAGTAAATAGGTTCTAGAAATGAAAAAAAAACTTATTTTTTGTCATACCTTAATCGTTATGTTTCATTGTAAACCGTTGTATTTTTACTATGCATTGTGCATTGTAAGCTATGCTCAATTTTTTATCAGCTATGCACGAATATAAACACAACATAACAAAGCTTGAGTTCACAATAACAATTAAAATGAATTTTCTATTTAAGAAACTCTATAAATGATACATTTTCAAGATCACACTTATATGAAAATGTCGTAATATTGATTTACATATTTTTTATTGCGTGATAGTTAAACGTTTTGAGGATGTCATCTGGATATTTCTTGCACGAGTAAATTTGGTACAGATGTTGTTTGTTTATAGCTTCTTAAGTAAGATGAAATGTATTTAATTGTATGCTTTTACAAACATTTGTTAACTACAAACTACATAATATAAAGCTTAATATGGGCAATCAAATTATTTGATTAATTAATATTGAATTTTTATTAATTTTTTATTTTACACAGTTTGGTCAATGCCACAATTTTTAGGGTGAAATTTATATATATATATATGTGTGTGTGTGTGTGTGTGTGTGTGTGTGTGTGTGTGTGTGTGTGACCTGGTGTGTCGGTGCGCCGCCTTACCTCCACGGGCCGGTCTCTATAGTAGGGGTACTGGTTTGTAGGAACAGTGCAAGTGTGTTCAGGGTGAGACTGAGCAATGAGTGTACTTGTGGTTTACTGGCTAAAATGAGTTTAAAATAGAAGAGCCCATTTGTTGACTGTGAAAAAGAGAAATGCTAAGAGTTTTAAGAATAAAAGAGCATGCATGACTCGCTGTATGAATGTTGTTGAAGCGAAGGGAGTATACAAGGATAGGGAAGCGTGAAGAAAGTAAGTGAAGATGGATCAAGTACGGAGTTGTTATTTTTTGAGACAATTTTCAGTTAAATAATGTTAAAATTCTGACATTAAACTAAATAATCCAGCTAAGATGAGCGCCCACTTAATCTATAATCTTATAATTTATTAAAATATAGAATACTTAATAGTATTTATGATATTTTGAAGTTGTCATATGTTTCATGAAGTTGTGCGTTGAGGGAGGAGCCGTCTGCTATGAGCCTTTGTGCACTGGCCGAGTCAACGGGCTGTACCCGGACACGTCACACGGCTGTCGCCGTACCTTCGAATGTCTCGGAGGCTCGATTCGCGCTGTCTTCCCTTGTCCAGATGGCCAGCTCCACGATGGGCGTTCCTGTAGCCCCGCCGACACCGTCTCCTGCCCCTCTGTGAGCACCACCACAGTGGCACTGTATAGCGGTGATTGCGCGGGATTAGTGGAGGGTACAACGTGGGCCCCGGCGCGTGACTGTAACGCGTACCACGTGTGTAAGTCCGGGCGAGTGTTTGTGACTATGAGGTGCTCACGAGGACTAAGATACAACGGTCACAAGTGTGTGGATCAGGAAGATGTTCCTTGTCACTCCTACTGTTCTAATCATACTGATGGGCCTCATGTGGACCTAAACTCGAGGTGCCACGAGTATTTCTTCTGCGAGAGAGGGGAAGTGTTGATGCGCAAAAAATGTGCAAAAGGAACTCTCTACAATGGACGCATGTGTGTTCCTTCCAAGTTGTATACGTGCCCACTGATCGACGGCAGTTTCAGTGGTGACGAGTGTTTCTCCTTGTTGGATGGAACTCATAGAGACACCTGCCGGAGCTACATGGTGTGCGCCAATGGAGCTGTGGTTAGCAAGCATTCCTGCCCTCTGGGATACGTTTGGGACGGATTCCAGTGCGTGCTAGAAGATCACTTCCCCTGTGAGGGTCCCTCTCCTTGGACTGGGTGCGTGTCCTTGGATACGGGTCTCTACCAAGATGTCTCTCCACAGTCTCGATGTCGCCAATATTACCACTGTTTACGAGAGAACAGGACGCGGTTCACCTGTCCAAATGGGACGCTGTTTGATGGTAAAAACTGCGTATCTTTTACTGATTACGAGTGCCCCAGTGTCGAGACTGATTCGTGTGACAACAGACCTGATGGTTACTACAGGGACCCTAATACAGGTTGCCGTTCCTATTTCTACTGTTCCAATAGACATAAGATCACGTATGTGTGCTCGGGGTCGTATATATTTGACGGGGAGGAATGTGTGCATCTGGACACCTACACGTGTCCGTTCACCTCAGACGATTGTGTGAACAAATATAACGGTTACCACCATGACATAACTTCCGGATGTTGGAGATATTTTTACTGTCTGGATAGTGAGAAAATCGCTACTTTCACCTGTGATGTTGGTAAAGTGTTTGACGGCGTGCGTTGCGTGGATGCCTACATGTTCAAATGTCCTGCGACGTTGGACGATGACGATGCGTGCTCCGAGAAGTCAGATGGTTGGTATCCAGACCCTAGCGTCGATTGTAGGCGATATTTTCAGTGTAGAAACTGGAAAAAAGTTTCGATAAATGAATGCCCCGAAGGAAGGAAGTTTGATGGGTTTTCTTGTGTGGATTCACGGATATATGAGGGATGCACTTCATCCAAATTTATTCAAGATTTGACTCCTAGTTCAGATTGCAGTAACACATTAAACGGCTTCTACCAGAACTTGACGTCAAACTGCTCCAGCTATTATTTTTGCATTGATGGGACTAAAACATCCCTCAAGTGCTCTGGTGGTAAACTGTTTAACGGTGAACTTTGTGTGGACGCCAACACCTACACTTGTCCTGTACCAAATAAACAATCTAACCATCCCGCTGACTCAAAACAAGCCATTAAAACTAATTACCAAAACTATTCAATTTTCTATGTTATTTTATATCCTACCTTTCAGCTACAGCCCTGAACACACTCTGATTACTAATATTTATTAACCTTCTTAAGTCCATTTGGAATTTAAAGGCTTGTAATTATTGTTAAAGAACAACAATTTTCTCTGGTCTTCGTTTGAAGTAATTTATTATTATGTTTAATGTTATTTATTGTTTCACGTCATTACAAATAAATGTTCCTTTGAATGACATAATTTATGAATAAGTGCTGACTTGCCCTTCCCCTCTTGGCATTCATTAAATCTATATTTTGACTGTGTGCTCAGCACTATTTGTGACTTGACCTTCCTCGACCTTTGAAAGAAGCAGAAGAAAAGTTCTTGGAAGCACCTGACACAAATCCTACTACTATTAATATAAGCTAAAGATTAAACTCTATTTATTAGTATATAGTCTGGGCTGGTGACTCAACACACTTTTTGTTTTATTTTTAGCATCACCTCTTACTACCCATTCGGGCTATACGCAAATGTAGTAGTTGCATTAATGTGTTAAGGATGAGTAAGGTTAATTTAGAGAAAGTGTACCCGTAATTGCGTGAAGATAAAATGGTAAACCCTTCAGAAAAACTTCAGTACACCCGACGGAGATCGAACTTCAACCTCCCCATCATCGGCAGTCTAGCATATTGTGAGAGTGACACCTTAGACCATGCGGCCACTGAAACTGTTTTCAATACAATTGAAGAATTATGGTGTTTGTTATCTTAACTCCCTCGTATTACCAAGGAGAATGTGTGAACTTCCAGGCACCAAGCTGTCCCCAAGAGTAGGCTCTTGGACCTCAGATGGCAACCACCAGGGAGAAAAGGAGGTATAACCAACAACACCAGTCGGGCAGAGCCCCGGGACGGTTCAGATCCACCAAAATCAGTTTGGACAGTTTTCAGTGGTGATACCGGATACCTCAGAAAATAAATAGAAATGGCACCTTGCTTTGTAGATTCTACATAACCTGTGTAGAGTCCTTATGGTCACCGCGTGGTGGAAGTATCCATTGATATCCAGAGCATCCAGTTGTAATCAAGACTATTGAGCTGGGTGGAAGCCAGTCGGGTGGTTTCAGCACACACCCTTATTTCTCAAATATTATCAACACTTGTTTGGTAGACACTTGACAAGGCTTGCAAGTTGGTCTTAACACATGCACACAGACACACACACACACACACACACACACACACACACTTATCGAAATAGCTGGAGGAGGTCTAAATAAGCGCGCCGGTGACTAGCATACTACGTCCGAACTTAGAATAGGTAATATTTTTAAAGAAAAGTTAAGTAGAAATGGTACACTCAAACCTAGCGTATTAACCAAAGTCGCATACCACGCTCTTTTTTTTTATAAACACGTGGTAGCTGTAACCGGAGCGCACACACGTGCAGCTGCAGAAGGGTAGGAGGCTGAGAGGGTATCTAAACCCTTCTGCGGTGGTAATTGAGGGCCTGGTCAGAACCCGAACACGCGCTTTCTAGCACCTTTATACGTTCGTTAAATAGGATCGTCCTACCAGCCCGGCCATTGCAAAGAACATAAGCTGCACAAACTATTATAATACCTACGTAATATATAATTATAAATTAATGTAGTGGCTATTATCACCAAGAGCTCGGCGCAGGGAGTATATTTTGGTAGGGTGGAAGACCGTCAATTGACTTGAATTTATAACATCCTATTTTAAAATCAACCAAACAAATAATGGGAAAAGTATATATATATATATATATAATTTATGAACAGCTGCCACAGGCCAAAATAATAATACTAAGCTAAAAATTATCATACTACTTAATTATAATATCCTCGCTTAAATCATATTAGGTACTCCAGGCAAAATAAAATCAGCCCCTTGTGGGGTCCACTTTGGTTGAGAAAGAGAGGGGGATTGTTCGTCGACAAGTAATGTCTATATTTAGAGATAGGGTAAATTCGCTTTTGCGAAAAACGCGAAAAGAAAAAAAAGGGTTGAAAATAGGGTATTTATAAGTTTTCTTTGCGTTTCATGGCATTTGAAAGTGTTTAAAGCGATTTTTATTTCGCGAATTAACGCGAAAAACGTGATTTTGAGAGTATTTTAGCTAAATTATTCTATTTAGCGAAATAGACGCGAATTCCCTGAAAATGCTGTGCATTTAAATAAAATGCTGAGAATTTCTATAAAACGATGTTTTTCAGCGGAAATAAGTGATTAAAAAATCATTGAGTTTCACTCGTCTGTGTGCTTCAGCTCGGGTTTTACTTGCATCCTGTGCCTTCCACAGCCCATCCGGCTAATCGCCACATTCCGTTAGTCGTTGCTTTTATCATAAATCCTTTGTATAGGCCCTAAAAACATTGACGAAATACATTTTTACCTATTTTGCTACAAAATGCTAAATTATGCCACAAAACGCTAAATTTCCAATAATTAATGCTTAAAAAAACTGAAAATTAATGCTATTTTACCCTATCTCTATCTATATTATACTGGATGCACATAAACACACCCCCTGCAAAAGAACAAGCTCAACTCTCAAGTTTGACGTCTGCTTGGTTGTGAAGGGACAGATTTAACAGTTTCTTTCAATGTTCTTGTGCGTAATCATGTCTCTGGTGAATAAAATAGAGTAAAGTATTGTAACAAATAACTAGTCTTTAAAGACATTACTCCCCGTATTTAAGGATAAGGACAGTTTGGCTTAGCGACTGAAAGACACGTGGTTTTTGTTATGATAGAACTTCAAAATACTATATTCTGTGGAGCTACGATTATTTCAGATTGTGTAACTAACTCTTCAAAACAAGGCTAATATGTATCAACAGTGTAGGAGTAATATTTACCTGTACACGTATGAAGTTTTCCAGGAGAAAATGTAAACGTTCTCCTTTGACGAGGCCATCTTGTCACCTTAAATCAATCATCAATAATTATCGGTAGGTGGCAATAAGAATTAATTATAACTGGTGAACGCAAGCTAGTGTAATCTAGCGACAAGATATGTAACTATGGGTTTGAAGTTACGTGGATATTTCCAATAAACTAACACTACAGTAAAGTTTTTCATCGCGTATTTTAAATGTAAATACTTTTGGTACATTTTATATTCTATTTTGGAATTCGTGTGTTTTCTTTCACGAGATTTTAAATTTTCATAATTTATTCTCAATTTATGCCTTTCTGATTAATTCTCTTTGTTTTATTTTGTTAATTAAGTCCGTGACAAACCCATTTTTCATCCAAGTCAAGGTTTTGTCTATGCTCATTTTAGAACAATTTTTGAATGGGTAAGGACTAGTGACTTGGAAAGAGGACTCTCCATGTTGGCTTAAAAAGAAGAAAAGTAAAGTGTAGTTTCGTCCCCGAGGATATGAATTTTATCAATATCAAAATGGGAAGCCTCAGGTTCAATTTCCGACTTTGGCAAATTGGTTTGCCAAAATTCAACTAAGTTTTCAAGATATTTTAAAATTAATCAGCAGGTATATGTTCCTTCATAATTTGCAGCAAATTACAAAAACGACGCCAAAATTTCCAAATTTGATTGAACTCCATCAGATGCATCCTACATCTACAGATTTGATAAATATGATTTTTAAGCATAAGAACACATTCTTTTTCGACAGAAATATAAAGTTCAACAAAATTCACATTTTTTACTTATTTATGATAAATTCATTTATTGTTGGACTTACTAGAATGGAAAGGACATCCTTTTCATTATTTTTTTCCTTTCGAATTTAGATATTAATAAAAAAGAAATAATTTAAGAAGATTGTTGATCAAAATTATTTCACTGACTAAGCTACTCTAAGGCCTGGTGGCTATATTGTAAATTTGGTGTTATATTGGAGGAGTACTTTTAGGGAGGATTATTTGATTTTAATTTGGAAATGAAAGAATACACATTTTCAATAGCATACCTTATGTTTTGTATCATTTGTTTTTTATTCATTGTTGACCTAACAATACAGAGCTAACTTTTATTGTAATTTTGTTACTATTGTTAATGGTAATGTTGGGATCCAACAATATGTTGAACAGAGTATACACTCAAGATTAAGAATGTGCAGCCACAGAAGTGAATAGTTGAAATTAGGGATAGTTGCAACTTAGGACGACCGCCTAGCTTACGATTACATTCCTAGTCTTGAAACAATGTATTCTGTACTGGCCATGTAAATTCCAGTTAGGGATGAACGGCCGGTTCATGACCCAGAGTTCATGCAGGGGCAAACTGACTGACTAGCAGGGCAGTTGTGTCAGGTATTTCAACAGAGGATTTAGTCAAACTTAAGACCTCCACATGGTCTAAGAATATAACAGAGTTAGAATAGTTTACCCAGGGACCGATACCAAGTATCAAGCATCTTTTGTAAATAATTGTATATTTTATATTTCATGCTATTAAACTAGTTAATAATAGAATAGTAAACATCTCTCTATTATTTAAATGTGTGCGTGTTCTCCCATACTCTATGAATTACTTAGGCAACTAAAGATACAAAGAAACATATTTATCCAAGAAGATGATGACATCGTCTGTTCAATGACTTCCAGCTTTACAAGGAGGTTTCCAGAACTACCCAGTGCTCTCAAGGTTATGATTTTATGCCCATTCAAATTTATCTCTACTTTTTTTTAGTCTTGCACCCAATATTAATTTTGCTTATTTTCATTCGTGTTCTTTATAATTTTTTTTGTTAATTAAATATCTCATTTTATAGCTATTAAATATTTATTTATTATAATTATTTTTCACAGTATCATACATACCCATTTTGTTACATTCTGCCCACACTTTAATATATTTAAAGTTTGCTATTAACTTTTATATTGGTTTCATTAAATCATATTATAAATGTTTGATAATTATAATGAAATAAAGTAGCTTAAAACTTAAATTACATTTGTTTGAATGACAAACCTTGTGTAGTAATTTCCCGTACAAACGGTAATTTAGGTTATATACTTAAAGAATAACATCTAAAAATGTCTTAGAATATAAAACTGATATGTCAAAAAAGATCTCAAAATTAAAACAAAATTATCCCCCCAAAAACAAATGTAAGTCAATGTCAATGTTTAAAAGAATACATAACTCATTTTATTAATGCTAACAACATTGAATTAAAAACAAAAGCATTTCATTGGTTTTTGGTGAACTACTATTTCACTGAGTATCTTCCACTGAATAGAGTATGGAATATATTTAAACGTATAAAAAAGCATTGAACCGCATTGTTTGGTCTTTTAGTTGTGTAATCGTAAAGTAAGTATTTTAAAGGCTTAGCCGACCAACAATATTGGTTATTAGCACTTAGGGAAGTATTATTAAAATATTTTATGTAATCGGTTTTTAAATAAGATAATTTAAATTCAGATTATTTGACAGAGAGGTTACACAAGATAAAATAATTGTTGGAGAAATGCTAGTTTTGAAAAAAATTGCTCAATAATTAACTTTTTGTAGTGTTCACAAGATAACTCAATATTGGATAGTTTGTTTTTGATCTTACTATAAATGTATTGAATATCACGTTACTTCAACAAAATGTAAATAAATTATTGGGAAAAATAATAATTTATGAAACAAATATATTTTAAAATTCATAATCCCTGAGTGAGCCATATATATCTCTCCGGACTATTTATACACAAACCTTTAAATATATGTATTTTTAATGCCATTTTTATTAGAGTCCTCGCATTATCTAATAATATACGGATCTTGCCTTTTAAAGTTTAATAATGTTATGCTCTCTAAAATAGTTTTAATAACTTTATTTTATAGGGATTTTATCAATGATGTTTATGCCAAACTGTTAGTTTATTGTAGGGATGGGAAAAACTGCTCCTTTAGTGGAGCAGGAGCAATCTGTTACTGCTCCATCACTGGACCTGTTCCTTTTACCTGCTCCTTTTTGTCACAGTTACTATATTTGTACCTACTCACAGCCTAGTTTTTTTTAGCACCGCGTCTACTTCCCGTTCGAGTTATACGCATTTATGCCAATTACGTCAATGTGTTAGGGATGAAGATGGTTGATTCTAGAGGAAGTGCACCCACATTTGTTTGGAATGAGAGTTGAAAACGTTTAGGAAAAATCACCCTCAGTGCACCCAATCGGAATCGAACCTCAATCTCCTTGTCATCGGCAGTCTATTCTAGTGCAAGAGTGAAGCCAGGGACCAGATGCTGGCAACCCTTTTGCTATCACGCGCTTTATGGGTTTAAAAAAAAGTTTGGCTAATTTGAAAAAAAAGTAGAGCAAAAAAAAATGTGTGGGCTAGATAAAATTAGTCAGTCAGTAGATTGCTGACCCTTGTCTTAAATAATCTTACCACCAAGTGGGTCCCTTCAATGTTAATCATCAACGTAACAATTTATTGTGCTTGTATTGTGGAAATAATGTTTTTTACTACGAAAGCTTTCCCCTTCAAAACTCATTTGTGACTCCCCAAACCATCTCTAAACTAGGCCTATAATAGATAAGTAAGGTTGCGCCGGACCTGATCTCAGCGCTGTGACAAGAACACAAAGCCTCCACTTCCTTTTTACTGTACGACTGCTCCAAATTATCTCCGGAGCATAAAGGAACAAGGTTGCACCGGACCTGTTACAGCGCAGCCTGTGACGGAGACGAGGAGCAAGGTTACTTTGGACCAGTTCCAGCGCTGCCTGTGACAGAGAGACGAGGAACAAGTTTACTCCGGACCTGTTACAGCGCGTATTTGATCCGTGGAGCAGTGACAAAAACGAACAGCTCCTTTCGTCTGTCAGGAACAGGTTGTGAATGTGACGTCAGAGGAGCAGTGACAAAGGAGCAGGTTGTGATTTTACAACCCATCCCTAGTTTATTGTGGTTGTGGCGGACTTCTAGGACCTTAAAAAGTGAGGGTTTATTAATGAAAAACAAGAATGCCCTTTTTGATAATATTTTTGTTTGTTGGGCTGACTACTGTGTTGTCCCAACTTTCAAGCGACCCGGAGCAGCTACTCAATTGGTGCTTGGACGGTAAACATCACAAGAACAAGCCGGGTCCAGAGGGAGAATTATATAAACAGGCACGTAGAGGATATTTTGCTGTTATAAACTTATATTTCCTCGGGACTACTTTCGCAATATAATATAATTGTGGTTTTCTATGCCAGTGGTTCTCAATTACCTACCAGTCAACGCCCCCCCCCCCCCAAGAGATACTTTTAAGATCTGCGGACCCCCGTTTTTTTTCTAATCATTAGAATCTAATCTATTCTACGTATATAAAATAGTACCCCTCTCCCCACATCAATAATTCACGTTAGAAAACCTAAAATACTGGAAATTTGGCACAGTAAATCCGAGTCATAAGTGTTTTTACATACTTTTATTTTTACACTATCTCGAGTTATAATAAAATGAATGATACGGTAGTAATAGTTAACACAACAAAGATTAGTTAGGCCTATATAGAAATTTATTAGTTATGAAAAAGTTCAAATTTATTCATTTGGGTCTAGTATTAGTGAGATAAGTGAGACCTTTTTTTTTCCCCCCCATCATTTCTTGAGGATCGGGTTGAAGGCTGGACACTTTGACTCGAAAATCTGAATGCATGTCAAGTCTATTTCTTTTCTTGTTTTTCATGTAGCACTGCACAGGTGGGTGAGGACGAGGGGAAGCTTTTTATTGATTAAGATTAGGCTTACTGTTATTTAGTTATTATATTAACTTTTTATTTTGTTAAATTTTGGTGGTTGTCACCGACACCCTAGGAACAGTTCGCAGACCCCCTTTTGGGAACCACTGTCTATGCTACTATAATTAGTATGACCTGCCATAGTCAAAAGCACACACATGGTAGCATGGTGTTCATTTGAAGTGTCCAGAGGATAAAGCCCAGTCTACATACACAATCGTGTTCTGAAAGTCTGTTGTCCTTAGCTCTCCGTAGAAGTTAAATCAACTTTAACTTTCTTAAGTACTGTCGCTATGTACAGGCAATCACGGGTAGACAAACAAATGAACATCGATGTGTGAATTGAAATGGAACATCACCATCTTCTAAATATATCATGATTTGACTTACCGGTAACTTACTACTTTTAATAGAAATTCATTGGAAACTTTTAACATTTGAAAATATTTATTTTCACTAAAAACATTTAAAAAAAAAATTATGAAAATGTTTATATTGTCTATAGCCTAGTATTTGTTGAAATGATTTTACCTCACACATTTGTTTGGACAAAGTATTCTACTTTCCCATTGGTTGACTCGAGCTCATGTGATTAAGGACACACAGAGAGTACACAAAATAGTAAATCATACCGACTGAAGGGCCGATATGCAAGAACAAAGCAGAATGGGCCAGTAATGTGAGTGATGTGTTAGTGTCACAGTAGTGCAATGGATTAGTAGGTTATGACAAAATATTGTGAATGGGTCATTAGTGCTGCAGTATTGTACTCAGGATTGCAACGATTTCACTTCTGGGACAAATCACTGCGCTTGGCAAGAATATCAACGCTAATACTGGTGCACTTAGCTTCATTCTTGTATACCGGCCAAGGACTTTAAGAATAGGTCTATGGAGCTTACAGAGTATAAAAACCAGAGACTATGGTGGAATGGTGATATATTAGACACAATGCAAGTGATTCAAAATACAACTAACAGTTTCACACTTGTGTACACTACACTTTCCATCATGGTACCTATTGATGTATTTTCAGTGTGTGCCCTGGAGGGATCGTTCTTGCTGTACATTCAACACGACCCACCTCACTCACCACGGCAGTCCATACAACTTCAACTTCAACCACTGCGGCCATGTGAAAAACATGTCAGAAGAGTGTCGCAAACACTTTATCCAGGACAGCTGCTTCTATGAGTGCTCCCCAAACGTGGGGCCCTGGGTCGTCAAGGTAAATCACTTGAATCAGTTGCTAGAACATACAGGGTTGCCACACACCAGGAGAAAACAGGGAATTTTTGAGCCTTGAAAAAAGTGAGAAAACAGTAAATTTGGTGGAAAGAAAATAGTGGCAACCCTGATATATGATAGGGTCTTAAGGACACAAGGGCTTCTCATCTCAGAACTTACATAAGCTTAATATAATCACCCCACACATTCGTTATTTGAAATGTTGACGAGAGGTATTAAGAATGCATCTTGTACCTTAGCTGAATAGTAAAACAATAATCATTTAGTATTTGTTGATTAGCATATGAATTGAGCAGTAGAATTAAACCCACTATTAGCGGGTGAGCGGGTCTGGACACCACCGACCCCCCACCTTTCTACACCCATGCACAAACAGTCAAATGGTGCTAGAGTTCTGAACTATCCAGCAATTGAGAAAGAACCAGGGCATCTCTAGCACCCTTGCCACTGGTCCATGGGGGCCTTTTATCTCGCCTGTCTTCGGGGTAACTCCTGATGTGACCAAGTCAAGGAGGGATAAGAGGGGCTTCATACTTTTAACACATTGTTTGTGTAGATTTTAGAATGAGTAGTCAACATAGTAACTAAGGGACATTTATTGTCCCCTTGATGTAGGATCTAGAATGGACAGTTAATGCAATGTGCCTTAAAATTAGTCACAATGTATAAGTTAGGGGTGCCAAGTCCACCATTTTAATTTGAGGCGAGCTCAAATCAATTAGGCCTGTATGTAATATTCTTGAAGCCGAATCATAGTTTGAATATTTTTTGTTAGTTGTTTTTAAGCTTCATAATTGTTGAAGCTGGAGTTTCTTCCGAAGCAAAGCCAAAGTTGTTCCAAAGCCAAGTCGAAGTTTCGAAGCTTCACACACCCCAATATTAGCACGCTAAACCTGACTGTAGGGGACTCAAAACCAGGGCTGTGGGTGCTGATGGGATGCCAAACCTTCGACTCAAACTCCTTTATTTTTCTAATGTCCGACTCCATAAATTGAAGATTTAATTGCTACATTCATACTGACTTTGTCTCCACCCAAAATTACTTTTGACTTTGCCTTGATCTCCACAGCCCTGGTGTAAACCACTTGAAGACTTGCTATAAGTTTAATAGGAGAAGAGGGAGGATATTAAATATTCTCTCGCTTCTGGCAGCTCTAAAACACTATACTCCATTCACTGTAGGAATTACTCTCTGTAAGGTCTTTTTTCCTACCAATATTCTACTATATAATAAATTTCTGGCAGGGAAAAGGGCTTTTCAGAAAACAATTCCTACGCTGAACAGACTTTAGATCAGGTCGGCCTGCCGCTGTGTATTCAAATTGAACCACCTCAATAACAGGTGGAGATGAAGATACGCAACGAGAGGTTTGTGCACGTACCTCTCTGTAGCAGCGACTGTGAGGCATGGTTTGAAGCGTGCATTGACGACTATACCTGCACAGATAACTGGGTGCAGAACTTCAAGTGGGCCGGCGGAACTAACCAGTGTCACCCTGGTTCCGAGTGCAGGACCTTCCGGAAAACATTCGAGACTGCTGAGAACTTCTGTCACAAGGTGACTGGCAAGGGGAACATAAGAAGGGGTGTGCGAAGCTCACTTTTTTCAATTCAAAGCTAGTTCAAATGAAAACATTGAGTTTTATTTGAGTTTGAGAAGTAGGTATGTATCTTTTAAAGGTCCATACAAAAATACAAAGGTAACTAAAAAAAAAGCTAAGGTCTTACAAATTTGAATTTTAAATACATTTAACTCTTTTAGGGGGCACACCTATACCAAATTCTTGCGTGAAAAATTTCGGTCGTTTTCAATTTCGTGGGCTAAGTGTGCCATAACAATTTAATGATACCCGATCTGGTGGCTGCATGGTCTAAAGTGCTACTCTTGCAATACACTAGACTGCTGAAGATGGGGAGATCGGGGTTTGATCCCAATCGTGTGTACTGAGGGTGGTTTTCCCTCTCTTCATGCAAATGTGGGTACACTTTTAATCCAACCTTCCTAATCTCTAACACATTAGTCTAATTAGTACATAGGTGTATAACCCAAATTGTTAGTAAAACAGAGTGCTAAATTTTTTTAAGGTACAAGAAAATTCACCAAACTAATTTACGAAGTGATTTTTCAGATTGTTTTAAAAATTACTATCTGTGTGTACTGTTCTATAATAGAGAGCATGTTCTCATTCCAGTGAAATACTACACTCCTACCCTAGTGTGATATCTTTTTAGCAGGTGATATAGAATCGTCTCCTAAACTCACGGAAATAAAAATTAGGACGTAGGCTATTAAGTTTACCTTATTACTCACTTGGTTGTAGAGACGTTCCCCAATCTCTGGACCTCCAGGTGTAGCCTATATGAGATTAACCGGAGCAGCGATTTATAACTCAATTTTTTAATGAAATTGATTCCAACAGATAATGATGAGTATCGTGAAATAAGTTAGTATATTTTACTAAATCAAATTGGATGATATTAATACAATTGACTGTGTTACTACAAATAGAAACAACATATGAAACACACATGCTGAACATATCTAATTAAGTACCCACCTATTAAAAATATTTTTGTTAATTATTTTTACGGATCATTAATACAATCACTTATTGTATGAATGACTGGTTTTTCAAAAAAAATAACCATCAATAGATATATTCAGCCTAATAAAATTAAAGTCTTGTAGATGTTTAGTATACGACAGCGCTTGATTGTGTACCTAGTCACCTCACTACCTCTCACTCTCAGCTTATCATCGGTCCACGGCAGTCAGTTTGGAGGGTGGTAGAGCATCTCGGGGTTAATAACTTAATGGTGGGGGTAGAGGACGTCGCCGATTAAATAAATGGAACTTGTGAAGTAGAAGTTTTAAGTTTTATTATAGAGAAACATTTAAGACATTTGCACTAGGTTATTTAAGGTAAAGATGAATCAGAATACTTATTACATGAAGATGATAAATAATTAATGCAGTGGGCCTTTAGCCACCTGGTCTAGTTTTCTCTCCCACCCATCTCTACGCACGCTTTTATCCACACTTATTAGAACTTTACAATACACGTCCTCTCGACTCGCGTGCTGAACAGAAAAGTCTCTCAGTACGTCCTCTCAACTCGCGTGCTGATCAGGAAGTCTCCCCGCACGTCCTCGCGTGTTGACCAGGAAGTCTCCCTGCACGTCCTCGCGACTCGCGTGTTGACCAGGAAGTGCCTTTGCGTCTGACGCTTCCCTTCTACTTAGGGTCAAAAACAGACGCTTAATCGGGGGTGCTGATTGGCTAGCAGTTCGCGCCAAACCTCCCCTTTCCCCTGTGAAGCCACACATGCAAGCCACAGGTGCATCTCACAGCTTCCGGGTACAGATAAAATTAAATAGCACGATCCTTAAAATGAAAGGTAAAAGTAATAAATTTAGATGACACTAAGATTTCAACAAAGACTTTACAAGAATGAAAAACTACTAAATTTAAAAGTTAAGGCCAAAAAATGAAGTTAATGAATTGAAATTTAAAACATATATTGCTTACAACTTTGGTTATGATTTGGACAACTTATAATTAACATTAAGCCCCACACTTTCTTATAACTAAACATTTGATAGTAATATAGATTAAATTAGGCCTAGACGATAGGAAAACAATAATGTATTATAAGTGTAGTACTCTCAGTATCTTGATTATATTAACAAATAAACAATGGCAAACTAATATATATATATGAAATGGTCTAGAGCTAAGAGCCTAAAACCTCGACCACTTTACACTTTCGTACCAGCTATTTGATATTAATCCAAACAAATAAAAACCCTTAAACCCCTAATCATTATTGACAACCCTCAAGGTTTGCTATACTATCTATCGGCTAACACCATAACTAAAGCAAATCTGTAAAGTTGAACTCATTGGCTTTGTCTTGTTTAACAATAGAAGGCAAAGCTGATAAGATTGACTCATAGCACTAAAAGGGTTAATATATCTGTACAAATTATATATATCTTCTAATCCAGCTAATAAACTTATTTATAGATTGCTTGCTATGAAACTATACTATGAATTGAAACAAATTAGTTTAACTTGAGTTTTTTTTTAAAATTTCAGATTTTGAAAAAGCTTTCAAGTCAACACACCTGAAAGTAAAACAACTAAAACTTGACAAACTCAAAATTGTGTAAACCCCTAGTAATAAATATAGCTCTAAGACTAAATGATTGTTAATTTGTAGGTTATGAATTCTTCCGGTTGTGGAGGTTCCATTTAGAAAACCATATTGACGCAAACATTGTCTGGTTTCCCCTCCACCTGATTAAACTGCCCCTGTCAGCTAATCTTATGCATCGGTTTACCAATATAATATCAAAATTTCTCTGCATAAAAATTATTATCAAAGTTAGGTCCCTCCAGTCCTCGAATACTCAAAATATTTAACCAGACCTCATATCATTAATTTAACAATTACCATTAATGCATATTAACAAAAAATTTAACATTTAGTAACTATTTCTATTTTCTACTCAGTTATATTCATATTAGGTATCGATCTCGGGGGTCTTGGGATAAAGCGCTCACCTCATGACCGAATGTTCGTGGGTTCAAACCCAGCCTAAGCCAACAAATTTTTCTTGAGCGATAAAAATCTGTAGCACAACTTCCTTCAGAGGGGAAGTGAAGCCGTTAGTCCCGTGTTGATTGTGGCCTGTAAAAGAACCCTGGGAGGTGTGAGAAAATATCTTTCCCGGCAAAATAGGTAGGCCCTTTCACTCTAGCTCATAGACAATCTTGTGTGCTAATATAATCAGTCGGTTCAGAAAGTGCACAGATAATAAAATAAAATAAAATAAAATACAACCCTTTTCTTTTCATGTTCTTAACTTTTTCCAAGATTTGAAGATAAAATTAAGATTTGTGTTGGTAAAATAATCGATTTGAACCATCTCCAAATATGTTTTTTCATAGAATTTTTGGCCCAGAATATAAAAATGAATAAAAGGTAAATTTTCTGTGAAATCGAATTTCCTCCATTTCTGTAAAAACTGTTGAAATGATTGCTCCCTGGTGCAGGTCTGGGACGAGTCCTGGGAGGTCACTCCTGACGAACTTGCCTGCATGAGGATATGGTTTGATGGCAGCAAAGGCAACCCCAATGACAATGTGGCCAAGCTCAGGGTGGCGGAGCTGGTCAGGATGGCCAACTCTGGGGGCCCAGTCTCTTTTCACCATTCGCTTGTCCTGATGCTGCTACTTGTGGCGGTGGTCCGTCTTTTCAGTGCCTAGCTTTGTCTGTATTCATTGAGATGCAACACTGCACGCCTTGTTCTAGTTTGATTTGTCCCTCCCTATCCCTCATTCGTTTATCTTCTTCTACATACAGGCGTGCCTCGCTAATATGGCAGGTTAGATTCCAGACCACAGACGTAAAGCGAATAATAGCATTTTTTTCACTTGCCAGTACAAACAAAAGACTAAACCCTAAGCCTGTGCGAATCCATGATTTTCCATTTCAAGTCGAATCCAAACCTTGGCAAACCAGCTCAAATAGATTCGAAATCAAATATCACGCTCAGAATTTTTTTCAAATCGAATATCATACTAAAAATAAAATTTTGAATCGGAATGTAATATTTTATTTTGAACATGTTTCAAATCCAAATCAAATAACATATTATCCTTAGGAGTCTTTGAAAATATTTTAAACTTAATCTTAAGTTAATCAACTAAACAAAGGCTCATGACTAACTTATGAAAGGTTATAAATGAAATAAATTAACAATTTTTTATAATGGTTTGCTGTATAAGGCCATATAAAATTGAAATTAATCTTAAGTATGGAAAGATTTGAATTTCGAACTAAGCCATCTGATTCTGAAATTTAGTTAGATTCAAAATTTCAAATCCACCACGAATTTCTCTAATAATAAGACTCGAAAGCTCAAATCGAATCCTAATTTTAGAAAGATTCGAAATTTTGAAGGTTCGCACAGGCTTACTAAACACATATTTACACTAGTTTATGCAAATCACAGATGCTATAAATAGACTGAGCACTGATAACAAAATAGCACCAGTAGTCTTGCTCGATTCTGCTTGGAGTTAGCCGACATGCGCGTCACCGTTGAAGACCCCCTTGAGAGCAAGGTAAGCACAAGCCTTATTAATTAAAAAGCACCGTATTAGTGACGCGCTCTAAAGCTTAAAGCCTTAAAAGCGAGGTATGCCTGTATAACAAAATGTGTTCTTAGATAAATAGCATTACTATTTCAAAAAATGCTATTGTTTAATTATTATAAATTGATGAGTTATTGTGAACCTTAATTGAAATGAAAGATAACACAAACATTTATTTTCGCTATCAATATTTTTTTGTTGAAACTGGAAATTTTTCTATGTGAATATAAAATGGGCAAAGTGTTCTCATCTTCCCAAACCCCTACATCAGACCACCAAACATTTTTCAAAGTGGATAGTAGTGTGATAATTACATCTTTCAACTCAAGGTCATCTTGGTGAATGTGTGAATTAAAAACTGCAGTCTTTAATACATATTTTTGTATTTTTACAGATCTTTTACAAGCAAGCAATAATAATTTAAAAGGGACCATTTCTACAGTTTTTTTTGTTTTGCTTGCCGCCTCTACTACCTCTTTGGGTTCTCCACAATTAACTAATTATGCTGATGTTTTAGAAATGAAGGTTCAATTTAGAGCAAGTGTACCCACATTTACCTAGAGGGAGAGCAGAAAAGCATTCAGGGAAAACCACCCTCAATTAACCCGACCGAGATTTGAATCCTGATTTTCCCGTCATGAGCAGTCTAGTCTATTGCTACGGTGAGATCATTCGACCACCGAAGCAGATTACACCATGTTACTTAATAGCAATCTCATGTTACTTTATAGCAATCTCACATGTTATTTAATAATTATTTCAATGCATCATAAATAGTTCTTGTGATTAAATGTGCTATTGATCTGAGTGTATATGATTCAGAAATAAGCAGTAGCTTATGTTAGATTAGACCCAAGAGTTAGGGTTGTGTAAGATTTAGAGGAGCAGTAGCTAATGTTAGATTATACCCAAGAGCTAGGAGTGTGTAAGATTTAGAGGAGCAGTAGCTAAT
>CABFWO010006268.1:13202-36736 GCA_902155825.1 Timema genevievae | reverse complement strand
CTTCTCTAATTCCATCCTCGGGCGTAGCTAGGCAAACTATTCTGCAGTCATGTGAGGAGGTATAACATACCACGCGGGGGTGAGCCAGTAAGTTGCTACCTTTCAATCTCGACGGAGGGTACAAGCTGATATTGTTAATTATTACAGTAATACATATATAGGAATATTCTAACAATAAATTAATATAAAAGTGATCAACGTATATTTATTGTATGAATGGGAATTTCCTTGTATGATAATCGCGTCGATAAAAGAAGCTGAGCTAGTCAGGGATAGATATCAAGATTATAAGTCGTCTCTATGTAGATTTCTATAATTGTCACCCAACTGAGGGGAATTAAATCGTCATAGGTGGAAGAGTAGGAATTCTTCGATTGGTTACCTAACAATTGGAGCCCAACAGTAGGGTTTTCAGCATATAAGCCTTTTTATACTTTTATATTATTGTGCTAATTTCCTCCCATAAACTTGACTTTTAACAAAAATTAATATAATCGGATATATTGGAGAAATAAAATAAGAAAATACATTATTAAATAAGCCATAATTTAAAATAAACATGGGTAGTTTTTATGCTGTGTTGTCCTAAAGGAAAATGTGTGTGCTGTTAGGTGGAATGACAATACTGTGATTTCAATGTCAATGATGAAGCGTTATTCTAATACAGATCATGGTCGAATTAATATTCTTTAGCCTAGTGTAGTAGGATAATATAACCCCTACATGGAAGGAGAAGACCAATTTGATTAAAATATTGCCACAGAATAGCAATGAGATGGAAAAAATTGTACAACTCAATCCTACTTTTGTCTAATAAATGTGCAATAAACTGCTAATACATATCATCTATTATACTACTATAAAGCCACATGGCTGACTCACTCACTGATATTAATATTTACCCACTTCTAGGTGCGCTAGAAACTGAAACTTGGCAAACTTATATCTTCTAGCCTGTAACCGAAGGGAAAATTCCAAATAGTTAAAAAAAAAAAATTAACCCCCCAAAAAATTCAAAACGGTGAAGCAATTTAAAGTCAGTGCGAACCTTTCTTTGGAGGTATCTTGTGGCTAAACGGTAGCACCTATCAAAAAACGGATTACACCAACAGATACGGATTGGGCGAGATCCACTTTTTGTCGTATCTCCATCGGTTATACCTTAGATATAGCTAGATTTTTTGACTCTAGGTAAATTTTGCAAAATTTCCACATATTTTTTAATTTCAAAACAACGCTGGAATTACATTAGTTTACATCCGCTAGCAAAGAAAACTCACTGGGGGTTTGAGGACGGAGCCCCCAACGAGCAAAGTGAGCCCCATGTATATGGCTGCAACTTTGATACATGATGTATTTGTCAGTCCAGAGATATTCTCTAACTTGCCAATAAGGTAAATAGCTGAAAATTGGCAGACTAATTACTTAAATGTTGTAGTTACTTAACAAATTATTAAAACTTACATTTTTGTCTTCTTAGCAACGCAATAGTCTAGATAAAAAGTGGGCAAACTTTTCTCCCCGAGGGCCACATCGACATCTGTAAGGTCTCTAACATGTGACAAAAATCTAAATTTACTAAATAATGAAATTTATTTTCATACATAATACATTTATTAGTCATATAACTATACTATAACTTTGGTACACAAAGAAAGTAGCAGATAAAATCTAATATGTCATATCAAATAAATTTAAATATGTCATGACTCATGTTGCTTCCTAGCCTACCTAAATGTTGTTTGATAACTACTCAAACTGTTATCGTTAGTGGGATTTATGCAACTGTCCAAAATACTTCAGGTGACACAAATCGGCGACGCAGGCCGCATGCGCCCGTTGTTTCCTGCTGATCTAGATCATGGCCTTCTCCTCGCAGTTAAGAAAAATTAATCAACACACATTGTTACAGTATCCCCATGGAAACCGCATCCATCGAGTATGTCTCATGGTCTATAATAAAAATTGGAAATACTAGCAAGTAACAAAGTACCCTCTAAATCTTTTTCCCGAGAAAATGAGATACGCCAATTTGTTAGTAATATTATATTGTACCAAGATATGAATTTTAATCAAAATCGTTAAAGCCATATACGATAAAATCTTTTTTTCTCTTTTCACCCTTAAGTAAACTATTCTTAGTTTTTTTAGGGGTGGATCTCTAATTTTAAAAGAAAACGTTGTGTGACCTTATGAAACCCCAATACACCAAGTCAATATTATCACTGTGCATAATTTCAGCTTTCTTGGTAATTTAGGGGACTCTTGACTATGTGGAAAGACACAAAACATTAGGAAATTATATGAAGAGATACATTACCAAAAGGTGTGTATTTTAATTAATTAAAATAAAAATCATTTTAAAGCATAATTTTTATTTTTATTAATTAAAGTAAAAATCATTTTAAAGCATAATTTTTATTTATATTAATTAAAATAAAAATCATTTTAAAGCATAATTTTTTGATATAAATCAACCAATTTCATCGATCTATATAATCTTAGCGCACTATTAAATTTTGGTGAGAGTTTGTAAAAATTTGCTGTACAACAGTAAAATCAGTGTGAAGTCTTAAAAGGAATCCGTGAAGGAACATGTGATGCGGACTTCCAGTGTCAAAAGGTTTCCCACCCCTGGGTTAAACATTCACTCAAAGACAGAGATGTTTAGTCAGCATAATGTGAAAGGGGAAAGAGAAATGCAGCGGCCTTCAAGGAGGGAATTACAACGTGAAGCTAGAAAGTTTTTAGGTGTTTGATTGAAAATTATCATGGCACAAATTTAAAGGATAGAATATTCTTGTGGCTCAAATTACAGCACTAGATATTGGCATAGGTTTCAGAATTTGGGCCGTTATGGATGCTACCAGCAGCACCCACTGTTTTTTGGTGTTTTCACGAAAACTACAGTGACACAAATTATGGAGATATGATATTATTGTGGCACAAATTCATCACTAAATATTGGAATAGGTTTCAGAATTTTAGCCGTTATGGGGGCTTATACAGGGATACTGGGAAATATACAGGGACATTGGGAAATATAAGGAATACTGGGAGATATACAGGGACACTGGCAGATATACAAGGACTCTGGGATATAACCAGGGACTCTGGGAGATATATTGGGACACTGGGAGACACTGGGACATTGGGAGATGTATTGGGACATTGGGAGTTATACATGAAAGCTGGTAGATACACAGGGACGCTGGGAGATATACTGGGATGCTAGGAGATATACAACGACACTGGGAGCTAAATTGAGGTACTGAGAGATATACTGGGGCACTGGGAGATATACATGGACCCTGGAAGATATACTAGGAGATATACTGGAAAGCTGGGAGATATATTGAGACACTGTGAGACACACTGGGAATTGGGATATATACAGGAACATTGGGATACATACAGAGACGCTTGCAGATATTGGGACACTGGGAGATATATTGAGACACTGGGAGACACACTGGGAATTGGTATACATACAGGGACATTGGAAGATATACTGGGGCATTGGGAGATATACTTGGGCACTGGGAGATATACCTAGTGGCTGAGATATATACACGAACATTGTGAGACACACTGGCACATTGGAAGACACTGGGACATTGGGATATATACAGGGACATTGGGAGACACATTAGGACAATGGGAGATATACAAGGACATTGGTAGATATACTGGAGCACTGGGAGATATACATGGACGGTGGAAGATACACAGGGACGCCGGGAGATATACTGAGATACTAGAAGATATACAGAGACATTGGGAGATGTACTGGGACACTAGGAGATATACAGGAACATTGGGAGATAAATTTTGACACTCAGAGAGCCACTGGGACGTTGGGAGATATACAGGGACAATGGGTGATAAATATGGGTACTGGGAGATATATATGGACCCTGGAAGATATACAGGGACGCTGGGAGATATATTGGGTCGCTGGGAGATATATTGAGACACTGGGAGACACACTGGGAATTGGGAAATATACAGGGGCATTTGAATATATACAGGTATGCTTGGAGATATACTGGGACGCTGGATGATATATCGAGACACTGGGAGACACACTGGGAATCGGGATATATACAGGGACATTGGAAGATATACTGGGGCGCTGGGAGATATACATGGATGCAGGTAGAAGCACAGGGACTCTGGGAGATATGCTGGGAGATATAATGGCACACTGGGAGACACACTGGGATATTGGGATGTATACAGGGACATTGGAAGCTATACATGGATGCTGAGAGATACAAAGGGACACTCGGAGACACACTGGGACATTGGGAGATATACAAGGACATTTGGAAATAAATTGGGGCACTGGGAGATAAAATGGACACCAGAAGATATACAGAGACGTCGGGAGATATACTGGGACGCTGGGAGATATATTGTGATACTGTGAGGCATACTGGGATTTTGGGATATATACAGGGAGATTGGGAGCTATACATGGACGCTGAGAGATATATTGGGACACTGTGAGACACATTGGTAAATTGGTATACATACAGGGTCATTGGGAGACACACTGGGGAATTGGGAGACATACTGGGACATTGGGAGACACACTGGGACATTGGGAGCTATACAAGGACATTGGAAGATTTACTGGGGCACTGGGAGATTTGCATGGATGCTGGGAGATACACAGGGACTCTGGGAGATATACTGGCACATAAGGAGATATACTGGGACACAACGAGATATACTGGGACGCTGGAAGGTATACATGGACGCTGGTAGATACACAGTAACACTAGGAGATATACTGGGACACAAAGAGATATACTGGGACACAAGGAGATATACTGGGACACAAGGAGATATACAGGTAAATTGGGAGATATATTGGGACGCTGGAAGATATGCATGTACGTTGGGAGATACGCAGGGACGCTGGGAGACATACTGGAATCTTGGAGATATATTTGTATATTGGGAGATACACTGGGACATTGGCAGATACACAGTGACACTGGGAGACAAATTGGGGTACTGGGAGATATACAGCGACATTGGAATAACCAAAGAACGCATTCAAACCCAAGAAACACAAAATAACTATGTTGATTAGACCTACAAAAAATGCATTTAGGGAGAAAGTAAAATGTAATGTCTTATGAATTGTAGAAAAATTATATATTCTACGGGAGAAGTGGGGATTTATTTGACTACGAAGTGCACCAACGCTATTCTAAATACCATCATTACTATTTTTATTTGACGTGCGGTATTTAAATTGCACTTTCTGAACCGACTGATTATGTGAGAACACGACTCACAAACTAAATTAATTCTAGCACAGCACAACACCCAGCCCCCGGCCATTAATTCATCACTTGGAAAAGGTAAGTATCTATTTCACAAACTTTACATATTTCGAACTTGTCAGGAATTGAACCCTAATAAAATATGTGATGATTATATTTCCCAGGAAATATGATAAGCACTAATAACAGATAAAAAAAATCAAATTTGAGTTGTCTACGACCATCAGGTAGAACTGAGAAAAAAGTGTCTCAAATAACAACCCTTTCTATTTCTCCAGGGGAAGGGGGGTTAGCCCACCCCTGCATCGATCCAGTTTGGGTCCGGGAGGCTGAGGGTTGCGACCCTTCCGGCGCCCCTCGCTACGATTCACGCCCGGCCTCAAATATAGGAAACCATAGAAGGGGGGGTATGGAGGGGGGATGTTCAAGGCTCAGTTCTTATTCTTCAAAGTTTCAATCTGCCAACATGTTGAACATCCCCCACTCCCCCCCCCCCTATTATTTCCTTCTTTGATGGATGAGTTCGAAAACAAACCTGAGAAGTTCAAAATGCACGTTTTATATTTAACATAAAGTATTAGAGCCAAAGCTGCGAGATACATTTCAGATTATGAGAGGGGCAGGGGGTGGTGGCACGAGTCAAGGTCAATATTTCCACAGTTTTTATAACAAAACACTTGTCCAAAATAAATATGAATGTTGTTCCAGTAGAATATTTATCTCAGTTGTCCACACATCGTACCAGTTCTTGTATGGTGGCATTTAACCAGGGCATTTCTCTTGGTTTAAAAGGTTTCTGTTCAAATTCTTATTCAACAATTACTGTTGATATTACCAACTGTAGAGAATTAATATACAACTGTTGATATTACCAACTGTAGAGAAGTGATATAAAACAAATGTTGATATAACCAACTGTGGAGAAGCAATATAAAACGACTGTTGATCTTACCAACTGTATAGTAAGATATTATCCTGAACACACATACTGGAGCAATAATTTATTTATTCTAGACCAATCATTTATTTTGCTATAAAACTCTGCAATAATACTGCCCTTAGCTAATGTTCCTTTCCATTCCCCCTAGACATAGATATGCCGGACAGGTGGTAAGACATCGATATGCCGGAAAGTGGTAATACATTGATATGCCGGAGAGTGGTAATACATGGATATCCCGGACAGGGGGTAAGACATGGATATGCCAGACAGGGGGTAAGACATTGATATGCCAGACAGGTGGTAAGAAATTGATATGCCAGAAAGGTGGTAATACATTAATATCCCGGACAGGTGGTAGTACACGGATATCCGGGACATGTGGTAATACACGGATATCCCGGACAGGTGGTAAGACATGTATAACCCGGACAGGTGGTAAGAAATGAATATCTCGTACAGGGGGTAAGACATGGATATGCCGGACAGGTGGTAAGACATTGATATGCCGGAGAGTGGTAATACATGGACATCCCGGACAGGGGGTAAGACATGGATATGCCAGACAGGGGGTAAGACATGAATATGCCAGAAAGGTGGTAATACGTGAATATCCCGGACAGGTGGTAATATACGGATATACCGGACAGGTGGTAAGAAATGAATATCTCGTACAGGGGGTAAGACATGGATATGCCAGACAGGTGGTAAGACATGAATATGCCAGAAAGGTGGTAATACGTGAATATCCCGGACAGGTGGTAGTACACGGATATCCGGGACATGTGGTAATACACGGATATCCCGGACAGGTGGTAAGACATGAATATCCCGGACAGGTGGTAGGACATGGATTTGCCGGACAGATGGTAAGACATAAATATCCCGTAAGACATGGATATGCCGGACAGGTGGTAGTACACGGATATCCGGGACATGTGGTAATACACGGATATCCCGGACAGTTGGTAAGACATGAATATCTCGGATAGGTGGTAGGACATGGATATCCCGTACAAGTGGTAAGACATGGATATGCCTGGCAGGTGATAATACATGGATATGCTGGAGGGTGGTAATACATGGATGGACAGGTGGTAATACATGGATACTCCGGACAGGTGGTAATATACGGATATCCCGAAGGGTGGTAATACACGGATATCGCAGACAGGTGGTAAGACATGGATATGCTGGAGGGTGGTAATATATGGATATTCTGGACAGGTGGTAATATACGGATATCCCGAAGGGTGGTAGTACACTGATATCCCGGACAGGTTGTAAGACATAGATATCCCGGACAAGTGGTAATACACGGATATACCGGACAGGTGGTAAGACATGTATATGTCGGACAGTTGGTAAGACATGAATATCCCGTACAAGTGGTAAGACACGGATATGCCTGGCAGGTGATAATACATGGATATGCTGGAGGGTGGTAATACATGGATGGACAGGTGGTAATACACGGATACTCCGGACAGGTGGTAATATACGGATATCCCGAAGGGTGGTAATACACGGATATCCGGGACAGATGGTAGCACACGGATATCCCGAACACATTTAAAACCATTCTCCCATAGTTTGTAAAGTTCTCCAGTTTGTAGTTCGCCGCAAGCCAAATTTCACGTAAAAGAAAGAATGTTGTTCTAAAACTTTGTTTTAACGTGGCTTGTTTTCGTTGATGGTTTGACGCTCCAAACATTATTATAAGAATATTCCTCAGTTTCCAACCAAACTGTGCCTCGCCTTGTTTCCATAACATTTTAAAGTTAGATTAAAAATTATAAATACCAAATAGTTACATAGTCATATACATTCAGGATTTAAATTTTAACCAACCATTATTATCGATAAAGTTAAACACAACACCGCATAATGAGATACTGAGAAGGAAATTAAAAATACACTTTGAAATATTTTAAAATTGTTGATCTTTAGTACATTCGTTTGAAAATATATATTTTGAGTATCCGTTTATCCTATTTGACTCCGAGCCACTGACCTACCAATATGGAGGTGCTTTTTATTATTATAGAATTACTAATACAACCCAATGAAAGGGAAGTTTCCTTTTTAGATTAAAACTTAAAACAAATTTGACATCAATGACTCACATTAGTGGACACGCGGACTAAACGTCAGGTATCAATGATAGAGAGGTCAGAGTTTGAATCTCGCTCGGGCGTACTGGGGGGTGGTTTTCCTCTCTCCCTCCACGCCAATTTGGTCACATTACCTCAAGAGTGTAACTTCATCGTCCTTAGCCCATTTTCGTAACTAATTGCTGACTGCCCGGACATGTAATAGGGGGACATAAAGAAATAAAACATAATCAACGTCAATACTATTAATAGCACAGAGGAATGGGGAGATACAGTCAAATCTTCATATTATGAGTCTTTTAGAAAATACAAACTACTGTTTCACAGTCAACATGTATAGCATGTTACTGTATTATTATTGATATTTTATAAGTATTGATAGTGTCTGTCAGAAGTGACACATGACAAGTGAAAGAAGACCTAGTGACGTTTCTAGCTGTCAGAGGACATTTCCTTCCTACGTAAACTTGACTGTAGATGTCAATCCAAAAGCAGGATAGAAGCTGTCAAATGAGAGACGTCAACATCCAGGGTGAACATCTTACCTTGCCAACTCGTCCAGAGTGAAACCAGTCAAGACATAAATGAAGTCGTACCTGGAAAAAAAAAATAGAACTTTAATAAATACCAGTGTTGTTTAGTTAAATAAGAAAGTATAAAAAACATCTAAATAATAATAATAATTAGAACAATAAAATTGCAACCCGCCTCGGTGGCGTAGTTGGCTAACGCGCTAGTCGTGTTGAGCCCGACTGCCGAGGACGGGGAGATTGAGGTTCGAATCTCGGTCGGGTGAACTGGGGGTGGTTTTTCCTAAATAGTTTTTCACTCTCCCTCCACGCAAATGCGGGTTCACTTCCTCTAAATTCAACCTTCCCAATTCCTAATCTATTAGCGTAATTAGTACTTAAGCGTATAACCCGAACGGGTAATAAGACGTGGTGCTAAAAAAAATTGCATTATTATATAATATGTAAGAATATGTAGATTTTGTATAATTTTTAAACTTCATGTTGTAGCTTTCACGGACAAAACCCTGAGTGAATTCTAACCAGGCCTAACAAGACAAGTCTCAAACTACCCACAAACATAAACAAGTCCATAATGTTCTCATCCAATATCTTAGCTTAGTAGAAGGTACATCTGTCTACTGAGATAAGGTTTCCAGGCTAGATTCCTAGCGTGACCTAACAATAATCATTTTGTGAAACAATGTCCTCCCCTTTAGAAGTGATAACTTACCAGCCGGGGGACTGAGTGTTGTGGTTGTTCTGGTAATGGTGAGAGGGAGATGATGTTAACTAAAGGTTTTTGTTTTCCAAATGATTTTTCATTCTTCCTCCACGCAAATGCAGGCTCATTTCCTCAAAATATGTACTATATCCCTCATTCCTACCTTATGTGGATTTTCCCGGACGGGTGGTAAGAGCTGTCGTCAAAATAAACTAGATTTGTTTTTTATGGACTTTCCCCCCCTAATATTTCCTAAAGTTTGGTAAAATGTAAATCTGGAATATTCCCGAAGAAACACGAACTCGACCTCTCCCCCCTGCTCGAATCACGTGCCAACCAGCCGCGACGTATGTTCACTGCTTCACTAGCTGATGAGCTAGCGTTAGGGTATATAAGTTGCACTGTATTCAGAAAAATAAGGAGTACAACAGAATAAGTCCCATCTCGATTCAGTGAGTTTAGAGTTTAGAGTTTACTGGAAATCGACAGACAGACAGACATACACAAAATTATTAAAATGTATTATTTTGTCTTCTTATTATGTATGCTACACAGGGGGAAAAATTTCCCACAAAATAATGAGTGTACAGACAAATTCTAAAAGTTTTATTATCATTATGTATAGATCATATGTTTACCTGTCTGATTTTATGTTTACCCCATTTCACTCTGCAACTAGAATAAAACACTCTATTCATCTAGCCTGGTCTGCTATTAGGGTAAAACAAGGGAAGGGTACGATGCAGCCATTAGGATGACTTAGCTTTGTAGAGTAATAAATAGCAAGGAAACTGTGGCAAGAAATGTGAACAATTTATTAGAGGATAGTAAGGAATTAGGTTTATAAGTGAGCATTGAAAAGACTAAGTATATGATATTTCACAGAGAGCATAAGTTGGGGTCGATAATTTAGAGATTACTGTTATCAACATATCATCTGACAGGGTTAATGAGTTTAAATATTTATCAACAATTTTAACTAACAGTAATAATATTATAATGGAAATTAGAAAAAGAACATAGTCGGGAAATTCATGCTATTACTCGGACAGTAAGTTGTCATCTCACCTGCTTTCAAGGAATGTAAAACTCAGAATATACCAAACAATTTCATGAAGCCTTCAAAGCCCTGATTCCATGTTGCTATCTTAGTTTGTAAACTGTGCCCTGTGTTTAGAATTTACACTTTAAAATATAATTAAAAGTTTACTCAATTTTGAGCATTGATGTGTTTTCCTTTCATGACCCTCGATTTCCCATTTGTAAAGAATTCAGACAAGGGCAGGAGATATTACGTCGAGAAAGCGGGTTGAATGATTTAAACTCAAAGTGGGGAAAATAGGCGATAAAGAAATAAAAAAAATAAAAAACTGTGACCCCCACCCATTCCTTACTTGAAAATAAAATGTCCTGAGGGACGCTGTGGCGAGCTCATTTATTTTCTCCTCTCAGGGAAAATTTTGCCTTGAGTACAATCACTCTATACTGTGATGCAGCGTATGAATCTTCCAAAACAGGAGTAGAGCATAAATGAAAAGCTTTTCTGCCCCTTTAGAGAATGGCTGTGTTTTTAATTCTAACTAGCATAGTCTAGCATCATCCACGTTGTTGTAATCGTAGCCGGAGACGTGAGCCGGTGTGACAATGAATCTTAGAAGTAATTTAACAGTTGTACAATTAATTATACAAAACAAGCCAAGCTGGGAAATTATGTTTTATGTTATGTATGTAGCCGTATCATCATGTTTTGGGTTCGATTCCTGTGTCCAGATGTCATTTTTAAAATTACAGATATGAACAAATCTTTAGTCATGGATTTGACAACCTTTAAAATAAACCTCTCCCCAATTTGTTTGTCATTGCCAACACAAGGCACGGACCCGTTTGACTGAATTTTTTCCCTCAACGAATCCCAATTCCACTCCAGAGCGGGTATTCCCAACCCAACCTTTGCTGTGCCTCTTTCAGTGGAAAACATTCCCAGGAGAAGTGATACATGCTTACACACAAGAGGAACTTGACCTACACCCTCAGTGGTGGACACGTGAACAAAGGCGTCAGATTCATCCAGTCTGCTTTTGCTGGGGACGTAGATGCAACAATAACTCTTCATGAACTGGGTCCTAGTATAGAGCGACACGAACTCTTCATGAGCTGGGTCCTAGTATAGAGCAACACTAACTCTTCATGAGCTGGGTCCTAGTATAGAGCGACACGAACTCTTCATGAGCTGGGTCCTAGTATAGAGCGACACGAACTCTTCATGAGCTGGGTCCTAGTATAGAGCGACAAGAACTCTTTATAAGTTGGGTCCTATTATAGAGCAACAAGACTACACCACCAGCTGTTCCTTGTGGGACATCCCACCTCATGTTGGTAACAATGGAGGAGTCTGCAAGTGAATACCTTCAAGAGAGACACAATGGTGGGATTTAATCACAAAGAATAACCACTGATTACAAATTATGTTGGATCCATCGGGGCGGAAATATCTTCCAAACTGTTTTCCAGTGGCGAAGCGTGGAATGTCACGCAGGTAGGCTAAGCCAAGATAGCTGTAGATTTTGGTTAAAGAGTATTTTAGGCCTGCACTGTCAATAAAACTAAGATAGGTATGTAATCACGGAACATAGATACAAACTTAACCTAACACGCCAGCCACGGTTGTGGGGATTCGGTTAGTTGGCACTTCGGATAGTCGCTGTTCGGATAGTTGGCGTTATATTGGATAATAAAAATGATAACTTGCTTGAAAATGATCAATTTGTGTGTTTACACCTGTTAAACACAGCTTGTTTTTCAATTTTTTTTGACGTTCAAGCTTCCACGAGCATTTCAATAATTAATTACATCAATTTCCCGGAGAACGCATCGGAAATATTGTTCCGTCGCGCCCTATTACAATATTGATTGGCAGTCAATATTGGGTCCAATAATTGCCATGTTTAAGGTGGGGTGGAAGGGGGCGCGAGAAAATGGCTTTTTTAAAATTATTTTTGTTTGCAGTTTCATAGAAAACAATTTTTTCAACAAAATACGTAAAATATTTCTTCAGTAGAAACATGTTATTGAATATTTGTACCATATTAGTATTTGATGAGGAATAACTTAAATGGAGAATAAAAGTTGTCATCAAATTATAGGACACCCCCAGCAGATATTCAACAACTGTTGATATTATCTTGTGAAGAAAGTCAAACAACAAGTAGTAACTTTTGAAGCAATATTTGATTTATTTAGCTGAAAATATGTTTCTATAGAAACTACAAAAATACTGCCCTTAACTGGCAAACCCTATCATCCCACCTAAAGGGCACACGTCAGTGAAAATACTATTTATTAAATGATTCAAATGTTTCAATTTAATCTTTAAAAGTTGATCTTAGTGGTCTAGGAGTAAACTGCTCACCTCAGGATCCGATGTTCGTGGGTTCAAACCCAAACTAGTTGACAGATTTTTCGTGAGAGGTAAAAATCCGTAGCACAACTTCCTTCGGAAGGGAAGTACAGCCTTTGGTCCAATGTCGATTGTGGCTTGTAAAAGAACCCTGGAGGTATGTGAAAATACTTTTCCTGCAAGATTGGTTGGCCCTTTCGTTTTCGTTCGTAGAAAATCTCATGTGCAGATATAATCAGTTGGTTTAGAAAGTGCACGTTAAATACCTCAAATAAATAAAAAATTTGTAAATAAGATTTTTTTATAAAATTCTATACTCGTTATTTTATTTTATTGTAAAAGTTTTTGTTTTTCACTATGTAGCATTTTAACTGTAGGTATACGTAAGAAGGTTTATCCTTATTCTCGCGAAATATAACATGGATATGTCGTATCATGGCACCCCTTGATCCACCTACATCGTGACAGGTCTGCCTCACCAAAGAGTCTCGAGAATATGCTTCCTTCTATGCCAGACCACTTACACCCCATCCCAACATGCCAATAAAAACTGTTTGCTGAGGGAAGGGGTATTACGTCTGCATCTACGTGATATAAATACCTAACAAGAGTCGGCTGTAGAGTGCTTGATATTGTGGCTAAGTGGTAAGGAGACTGACTGCAGGTCTAGAGGACCATCTTGTCTGGTCAGAGAAACTGACTACAGATCTAAAGGACCATCTTGTCTGGTCAGAGAAACTGACTACAGATCTAGAAGACCATCTTGTCTTGTCAGGGAGACTGACTACAGATCTAGAGGGCCATCTTGTCTGGTCAGGGAGACTGACTACTGATCTAGAGGACCATCTTGTCTGGTCAGGGGGACTGACTACAGGGCTAGAGGATCTTGGTTCCATCCAACGAGATTCCTAATAAAACAAATATGGGTTTGTCCTATTATCAAAACTCTCCTTGCTAGAACTTTCTGTCAAGTAATTAGGCCTACACTACTAGGCCTACTGTCACTTAACTGACATCTTAATTCTTTTTTTGCTCTAGATTGTTTGGTTTGCCCTGACTACTCATTTTTCCGTGGTTTGAATGAGTATGTTAAATAAACCAAAAATGTTTATGGCTAAACATATTATAATTTACCACCATTTATTCTGGTCAAATCATATGCTAAACTTTACGTATCACTAAGAAAATTCCGTTCAAATACATGTCTGATCAATGACATAATTCTTAAACAATTTTTAAACACATTCTACTTATTTAAGAGTTAGCGACTAACTGTTATAAGGTATTAATTACTACTTAAACATTTTAGCAAGCGTCATTTTGCTGTGAGTGAATGTACGTCTGTTAAGTTCATAAATTCCCTAGAAATAGCTAAACACACCCGTCTTCTTTCAACAGACAGAAGTCACGCATCTTACTTATGGGCTTGTGTAAACCTTTAATCTTTAGCCGTCTCTAACTCAAAATAATTACGTTTCTTTCCATTCACCAATCAGGAACGCACGGAAGGCGCCAAACTAGAGTAAGAGGAGACATTACGAAACGAAAAAGCGTGACTCATACTCAGAAGTGATAACAAATTTGAATATTCAACAAGTACAAAGACGAGAAATAATGGTCTTAATTTACAAGATGAATAAAATATGAAAATAAGAAATTAGAATATTATTTACTTTAAAATACTAGTTTTAGATTTACATTGGGTAGAAAAACAATATCTTGTTATTAATTATTACCTAAGTAAAGTTTATCGCCCCTTCCCTACACTACTCACGCTCTTTCCCTACAGGTCCAAGGCCACCGTCCCTTTCCTCACTCCACTCTTATCCATAAGGCCAAGGGTCTTTGAACTACCACACAACCTTCTTCGCGACCATTCGTTAACGAGCCGATCTCTGCCAGATCACACGACAGCGGGGTATAAAGAGGGTAACTGGCCACTTATCTGGACGTTGCGCTAGTGCTAGCTAACACTACCTAGCTGGCAGCTAGGCTGGGAGTGGGTGTGAACACTTCAAAGAGAAGTGAGCTGGCCGGGTGAACTAGAAGTTCCGCTCTTGGTAGAATTTCCCGAGGGTAGTGAAATTTTCCGAGGGTAGTGAAATTTCTTTCTCGGTGGCTGGGGGGCCTACTGGTTGAGTGTTGTTGGACTCGGTCCCAATTAGATACTTGGTGGTGTAAGTCCTCACCGCAAATTAGGACATCGCCGGTGAGACTCAGATGCAACCTTTTCTGAGCAAGGAATATTAAGGTGGGATGGAAGGAGACGTGAGAAGAAGCCAAAATTTTGGGCCAAAATAAATAAAATAATGCGTGCTCCACTACAAACATACATAGAGCTTAATTTTTTCCACATGCTTACCTCAAAATTTCTTGAATATTATTTTGTCAAGGGTGTCATGGAATTTAATGAAAACTTTTTCTTTTCATTTAAAAATTTTATCAGCTAATACTGCTATGCTTATGATGAATATTTAGGAACTGTTGATTTCAACACGTGAAGAAAGTTAAACTCTTTGTTTGTACTGGAGCAATATTTTATTTATTTTAGCAAAAAAAAAGTTTTACCACAAAAACTACAAAAAAATACCGGATTCTCTCACGTCCCCTTCCATCCACCTTAAGTGTAGCGAAGCTGGGTCAGGACAGCGGTGCAGTCCTGAGCCATTAGTAGTGTTCTCGGTGGTTAGGTGGTTTGACTGCTCTCCTGCTGGAGAAATCTGGACGTGGGGGGATTGTAGGCAAGGCCTGGGATACTCTTCTCACTGGTCCGGTTCTGACGCGACTCTCATCCCGTGTGTGGGTAGACTGATGTAACTGTTTTCAGAGCATCTCGAATACGGGTGGCGAGAACTCGGACTGGGGAAGTTTACCGAGGCTGTGGGTTGAGTCCCAGTCACCGGGCGATGAGCTGGGCATTACAAAGCTTATCGACCCAAATACTGTCCTTTTTAGGAGCTGCAGGTGGTCAACAAATTACACACAAACACGTACCAACAACATTCACATACAAGCGCGCATTGTTTTCCGCCCCACCTGGTGTACAAGGTTGAACAGTGCTGGGCCCGGTCATGAGGGGACTGGTCAAGCGATTGCTGCAGCCCTAAAGGGGTCAATTCCTAACAGTGCTAAAACAGTAAATTAACTTTCCTCAATAGGATAGTTTTAAACACATACAACACAATAGTTTTTTTTCTATCCAGGCGACAAATGTCCCACGGATCTAATTAGATCCCCAGTATTTCCTGTAAACTACCTACGCTACCACGGATATGTGTAAAACCATATCTTTGGTAACGGACCATGCATCCTGCACGATACTATCGCAGGTTTTTAGCCTCACTTCTGTTGAGAGGTATTTCCCTGCTATTAATTCCACTCACTGTGGTGGCTCCGCCATTCTTTCTTCTTCAGTCCCCACCATACTCTGCTAGAGACGTATCTTTCTATCACGCATAATAAAGTGTATAGGTTTCGACCTGACGCACACACATAGAATCCATCCTTAGTTTTAGCTTATCTGCACATGTGGAGAGCAGAAATAGAGTTGGATTTCACACGTGGCAGTGCGGGCTTCAGCAGCCTGTCATTCTTTCTACTTTCTTTCTGTTGGCCATTCACTAATTGGTAGTGATGGGCACTGTTGAGTGATGAAAACTACTGTTTCCAAACTATCAAAGGATTATTCGATAGTCACTAAGAAAAGTTTGTATTTAGTATTCAGATGAACGGAACGATCTATTCGTTCTCAGATAACGATTGACAGTAGACCTTGCGAATATCATAATCTCTAGTGCTAACAATGCTGATTATTAAAATAATAAACTATATTATCAACATTATTGTCTCTTTCTTGTGCTTGTTAAGGAAACGAATATGTTGTGTAAATATAGCAAGTAAAACATTCAAAGCAGTAAGGTTGACTATCGATCAGCACCAACGGGAATGAATTTGAATACTTTTCCTTCAAATAGTTTTTAAATTATCGAACAAGTCGATAGTCTAATACTGCTGAGTTATTCGATAGTGTCCATCATTACTACTCAGCTACACCCTCACCTCCTCGAGGAATAAACCAAATGCTAACATTTGTGTTTTACTTTACTGAGTCATTTATAACGCCCACCGCACGAACTCGCCGAGCTCCTATCCCACTCACCGGACTAACTCGACGAGTCACCTTACTCTCACCATAGCAGTTATCCTAGCCATCTCTCCTCCCTCTCGCTCACCCAGACTATCTTATAACGGCTAACCTCGCTACCACACCACGTTATGCCCATCGGACAAGACACATTCTGCTATTAAAACGGGACTCCAGGGTCATCTGGAAATTGAAGTTATTCGAGACCTCGCCCATAGATCAACAGTGTAAAACATATATAATCAAACAATAAAAGTTGTAACATTAAGTTAGTTTGGTATAGCCTTGTTTTAAATATTAATTATGGGTATACGTTCTGAACAGCCTCTGAGAGACTTTGGTTCGAGTCCTGGATAGGTCAGGGAGTATAACGCAGATATGGGTTACTGGATGGGTGGTAGGGCAAGACTAGCCAGGACCATTGATCTCTATAATATAATTGGATGGACATCTGTGGCTGAAATTTTCGAGCTGTCGTCTGCATGCCATTGTGTAAGAGAGAAGAAAAATTTTTGTTATCGCTTTCTCTCTTACAACCATACAAGGCATTGTGGTATTTTGACACCTTTCATTAATTTGATTGAATATATGAGATACATCAATGTGTGAATAGTTAAATTAAATTAATATGTTAATAAAAGCTTTGAAGAGCATATCAAAGTTCGAAACTGGTTAGTTTTTCTTTAAATAAGTTGGTGTAGCCTAATATATACGATGATTTTTGAAGGAAGCTCGCTTGTAAGGCTTTATCTTGTACCATAAATCTACCCTATAATTGTGTTTAGTTAGGATAAAAGACCTTCAAGAAGGAAATTTCTACTTTCGTTCTAAATGGCCGTTTATCCTACCAAAATATTATATATTATATATATATATTCTATATATATTCTGGTACAAAATATATATATATATATTCTGGTACAAAATAAAGCCTTACAGATTGGGATTATTACTAAAATCAGGGTTTAGTAAATACTGTACTTCCTACAAGCCTATAACCTAAATTGTCATTTGAACGTTAGACTTCTACACAAAGTGTGTCACTCAAACAAATGTAATACAGTTTTTAGCTAACATGATTCATTATAGTTATCGAACTTTCAACATAATATGGTTTCTGAAAGCAATATAAAAGATATGAGTAAACTTTTTTAAAAGTGGTAATATAATAATACTTTCTACAAGCCTATAACCTAAGTGATAGTTTGAATTTATGGCAACTACACAAAGTTTGTCATTCAAACCAATGTAATACAGTTTTAAGATAACTTACAGTATTCATTATATTTATTGAACTTTCAATATAATATGGTTACTGAAACCAATATACAAACTAATAACCAACTTTAAATATAAGTGTACTCTTGGCAGTCTGTAAACAACATTGATGATAACTACATATTTAAAAATGTTAAAGATTTTATTCATATTTGTACAGTATTACCTGTAAAACTGAATTGTATATCCTTTAATATAAATGTTTCTTCAGGAAAGTGTGGTATAATACTTCACTAGTTTCAAACAATAACACTTTTATTCATCAGATACATGTTTTCGCATAAGAACACCGAAAGAAACCGTTAAATCTGTCCCCCCCCCAATGTAGCAGACTATAAACTTGAGCGTCACGCTTTGGTTCTTGGCAATGTGTATGTGTATTTCCATCCAATTATATTATTGAGATCAATGGCTAGGACAGATAGTAAAACAAGTGTAGCCAGTACGGGTAGTAAGACGCGTGTAGCCAGTTCTTGTAGTAAGACACGTGTATCCAGTTCTTACAGTAACAGACGTGTAGCCAGTACGGGTAGTAAGACGCGTGTAGCCAGGATGGGTAGTAAGACGCGGGTGGTCAGTTCTTGTTCGCTAACGTTGGAAGACTCGATGCCACCAAATATTTTTTTCATGGAGGGGAAACTTCACTGGAGTTAGGTTGTTTTTGCTCGGTCCTGTGACTCAAAGATCAGATTTCAAAGTCAGTAAAGACTAAGCCTCTCTACAAGGAGCCGGGAACGGAGGATATACAGTTTCCATCTTTCAAGAGAAATAAAGGTTGTGCAAATTAGTCTATTTTTCTGAAAACCCCCTTTACTTACAGAGTAACATGGCCTCTGCGAACAACCGACTTCATTAAATCCTAACCATGATGTCATCCTTTAAAAAAATACTTTCACCTCTTTTTTTCTGGCCCCATTTCTTGTCAACTCATCTATCAACCATATTTCCTTACGGACTTCACGGGAGATTAAATTATAATGTGGTAATGACGTCACATTCTCTTTTTAAAAGTTTATTTATTTAAAATGACTATTTTTAAAGTGTGGTTGTTTTGTGAATACTACGTTATTCCAGCCCTTATTTACCAACAAAACAGGATATTGCAATAAGAGCTTTCAACTATACAGGTTCATTTATTTGTCAATTATCTTAGCTCTCTTTACCTGGGGACTATATCAATTTGTATATCTTGGGACTATACCAATTTCTATACCTGGGGACTATATAGATGTATATACCTGGGGACTATATCAATTTGTATATCTGGAGATTATATCGATTTATATACCTGGGGACTATATCAATTTGTATATCTGGGGACAATATCAATGTGTATACCTGGGGACTTTATCAATTTGTATATCTGGAGACTATATCGATTTATATACCTGGGGACTATATCAATTTGAATATCTGGAGATTATATCGATTTATATACCTGGGGACTATATCAATTTGTATATCCGGGGACAATATCAATGTGTATACCTGGGGACTTTATCAATTTGTATACCTGGGGACTATATCAATTTGTATATCTGGGACTATCAATTTGTATATCTGCGGACTATTAATTTGTATATCATATCTGGGGACTATATCAATTTGTATGTATGGGGACTACATACGTTGCTATTTAATTAGCTAGATTATTGCTTTTCAAAACGGTATTTATTATAACAATGACTCTTGCTATTAGTCTTAAACATTCCCCTATGCTGAGCTAGTGCTAGTCATGACGTTGAGGTTGTGGTTGACAGCAGTTAGGAAAGCACGCAAGCTGGCGGCTGGAAAGCCCCTTTAGGCGGATATTGACTACATCCTGTACCATTCCAAGAGTCCCCCAACTCTGGTCTACAAGTAAGGATCTTGTTACCATTTACAAGGAAACTTCTCAAGGCTGTCAGTTGCGTGCTTCTCAGTGATAATGGAAACGCGGCAATCTGGCAACAAACTGGACAAGTTTGGGGACATCAAACAACACTCTGAGGCCATGTGAACTCTCATCAAACAACAGTCTGAGGCTATGTGAACTCTCATCAAACAACAGTCTGAGGCTATGTGACCACTCATCAAACAACAGTCTGAGGCCATGTGAACTCTCATCAAACAACACTCTGAGGCCATGTGAACTCTCATCAAACAACAGTCTGAGGTCATGTGACCTCTCATCAAACAACACTCTGAGGCCATGTGAACTATCATCAAACAACAGTCTGAGGCTATGTGACCGCTCATCAAACAACAGTCTGAGGCCATGTGACCTCTCATCAAGCTACAGTCTGAGGCTATGTGACCTCTCATCAAACAACATTCTGAGGCTATGTGATCTCTCATCAAACAACAGTCTGAGGCCATGTGAACTCTCATCAAGCAACAGTCTGAGGCTATGTGACCTCTCATCAAACACTCCCTGTCCTAGTATATGACCTCACAGTGAATGCAGTATACACTCCCTGTCCTAGTATCTAACCTCACAGTGAACGCACTGTACACTCCCTGAGGTCGCACGTGTTATCAATATATCGTACCAACAATGAGCGATTATCCTTTGTAAAGGCTTTCTCTGTACATGACACGGAAACATAAGGAACACAATCTACTGTGAATATTAATATACGCAACAGATACTTTTTTTATGATACATTATTTCCCTCCTGAAATAATTTTGAATAAAACATGTCATTCATTCTTTAGCACAATGAAATGTTTTACAACCCCTCCTCCAGTGTTTCAAAATGGCCGTACTCTAGACAGCAAGTAATATGTTGATGGTAGAAATCCATCACATCTTGTTAACGGCATTGAAACTTAAAATGTCACACTTGTTCAAATTGAAAGAGAAAATCAATATTAAAATATAATTCAGAGTTTGAAACTCTGATGAGGATAGTTTATTTTTGTTATTTTGAGGTACTACGTTGTTTTTATAAATTCAGATATTCATAAACATGATACTAGGCAAAAGAATAACTTCTACCTTAATATTGAAAATAAGATGTCGACAAAAAAATTCTATATTTGATAGGGGATTAAGGGATTTTTAATCTTCTGTCTGGAGAGGTGAAGAGTTTTACAGTAGACATGTTCAAGGCGAGACCAAAAAATGTGTATTTAAGAAATGAGTGAAGTCTGTTTAAGTTTTTATAAACAGTATAAATTAATATAATTTGGGTTGACAGATTTAGTTGTTTTGTGTTGTATGTTCTTGTTTTTGTACAGTAACCATTGTTTATTCAGCTATTTTATGTTTATGTATTAAGTATATTGTTAGCAGAGTTATGCTATTGAAATAAATACTATTATTAAATAAATGAAAGAAACGGAATAAAGAGTGATAAGAATAAATATAAGACAACCATCACCGCTCTGTCCAGTGGAAGCAGTGAAAAGTGAGAGCTGTGTAAGAGTGTTACGCTACCTATGCCTGCAAATTGACAGTTTTGTCTTTTCTAGCAGAGTAGCGTCATCCGGTAACCCTACAGCCGCTCATTGACAGGGGTTCATATTCATATTACTGGCTTTGGGTCTTTATTTACCGTTTCATATAATCATGATTGTGATCAATAAGTTTAATTTTGAACAAATATGAATTATTTATGTATTATTATAATAATTAGTAACGTCAATAATATTGAATATAATTTGGTAAAAATGGTTTCCTAGTTTAGGTTTACATTGTTTAGATATTTTCAATTAATGGAATTTGTTACCGATGTCAATTAGTGCTATTACTTTTCACTATCACCCAGTTTTAATACCCGTTCGATTTACACGCTTGTAAGTAGCTAAGTGTATTGTTTGTTCTAATATCTGTTTTATAGTAGATACGATCTAAAATTAATGGATTAGATGCCGTAAAAATATTCCGTCACTGTATGTCATTATTATTATTATTATTATTATTATTATTATTATTATTATTATTATTATTATTATTATTATACAGGTCAATTCCTTTTGTCAGGGAACTTCGATTGCCAATGCGCCCTGTACGCTGCCTCCTCTTTCAACTCCCAGAATTATTTTCTTTCCTTCAGGTCATCCAATATTTGAATCATCCTTCTACCTAAGCTACTCTTTCCCTCAATTTCCTTTTATGGCATCGTGCAGAAGACAGTTCCTCCTAAGACCAGTTTGATTCGTACCAAAGAATCACATCTAAAATGATTCTCTTCTCACCCACTCTTCTCAGGACTTGTTCATTTGTCCCCCCGTCTGTCCACCTGATATTCTCAAGTCTTCTCCAGCTTCACATTTTTAAACTTTCCAAGTATTTATTTTCCATCTTCCTGAGAGTCTAATTTATGCTCCATACATTGCAGTGCTCCAAATGTAGTATTTCATCAGTTTATTCCTCAGTTCCAAACTCAACTTGCTGGTCAGCAGCAACCTCTTCTTGTTGAAAGCTTACTTGGCCATGGTGATCCTCGACCTAATTTCCTTGGTGTGGTAGGCATCCTTTGTAAGCAGGCCTCTCAGCTACTTGAACTGACCTATGCTTTCCAACTCTTGTTTACAATTTTGATTTTCAGCGGTTCTTCATCTTTTGAAATCACCATCACTTTTTACTTCTCACTGTTGATATCCATGTGATATCAGGGATTCCCTGACCAGCCACTCTCCATATAAAGAATTAATAGCCAGAGCTATTATTTATGCTTATTAGTGGGGATCACTCCACCTAGATATCATATTCTGAAAATTGAAAAATGACACCTGGACACGGGAATCGAACCCGGGACCTCTGGCTTAGTACGCCAATGCTCTAACCACTGAGCTATCCAGGATTCGTCCCGTGCCCTGGGTCATTCTTCACTCATATTTTAAGGCAGAGTCTATGATGGACTTAGCAGAAATCGTCGGCTACAAATATGTGATTATATTAATATCACGAGCCATCGGATAACGCAGCCATCTGCGACTCGGTAGTTGGCATTATGCTGCCATTTGCACAATTATTAAATTGTACGGGATCGCACATATTAAGAATTAATAGCCAGAGCTATTATTTATGCTTATTAGTGGGGATCACTCCACCTAGATATCATATTCTGAAAATTGAAAAATGACACCTGGACACGGGAATCGAACCCGGGACCTCTGGCTTAGTACGCCAATGCTCTAA
>CABFWO010006268.1:0-13038 GCA_902155825.1 Timema genevievae | reverse complement strand
AATTGTGCAAATGGCAGCATAATGCCAACTACCGAGTCGCAGATGGCTGCGTTATCCGATGGCTCGTGATATTAATATAATCACATATTTGTAGCCGACGATTTCTGCTAAGTCCATCATAGACTCTGCCTTAAAATATGAGTGAAGAATGACCCAGGGCACGGGACGAATCCTGGATAGCTCAGTGGTTAGAGCATTGGCGTACTAAGCCAGAGGTCCCGGGTTCGATTCCCGTGTCCAGGTGTCATTTTTCAATTTTCAGAATACTCTCCATATAAGTTGGACATACTGGGTGACAAACTGTATCCCTGTCTTACTACTCTTCCTATCTCTCTGTTGTTGGTTTCTCCATCATTCAGCCTCATCTTCACTCGTCCCAGGTACAGGTTTGCAATCAGCCTTCTGTCTCTTCAGTTGATGCCGATCATCTTGAGTATTTCCATCAGTTCCTTGCATTTCACTCTATCGAACTCCTTTTTACAGTCGATGAAACCAATGCAGACTTCTTCCTTGACTTCCAGCCCTCTATTTTTGAAATTATGCTTAGCATGTCGATGGCATATTTGTTTCCTTTTCTGAATCAAAATTGGTTTTCTTCCATTACACTTTCTATTTTATGTTCTAGTCACTTGTTGAGTATTCTTGCCACGATCTTCCCCACATTAGAAATGAGGCTGATGTTCTTATAGTCACTGTATTTCCTGGCTTGTTTCATTTTCTTTTTGATTAGGGCCACCATGGCACGTCCAGAAAGTCCTTGGGCCATTCTTCTGTTTCGTAGATGTGTAACTGTAGCTACCAAAAACCAAATTAACTCAAATGGTTAACTTATTAGTTGCCCTTTTACCCCCATTAAATATCTAAATACGAGCAAAAATAAGCATAAGTGTAGGGACGAGAAGTTGAACCCGGATTCGTGTTCAGTCTGTGAAAATGATGAACAAAATCTTAATTCTGAACGCCTTAACTCTACTGTAAAATAAAAGTTAAAACCAATAACAGTGTCGTTCATAAAATGGCACCCACCTCAAGGGTGTATAATTCATTCACGACCCTAGTTTACTTGTATGACAGCTCAAAACTTTACTAGAAATAGTCCAATACATCCCTACACCAACAGCTGACATATATAACGTTGGATAACTGTAATGAAAACAGATGGTAATATATGAATTAACCACAGTAACTTAGGCCAATATTATTTATTTGAGATCGGACACAAAGCTTATTTATCGTTTTATTCCACTTAAAAAAAATTATTATTCACAGCACTTTCACAAAAGGTCTAATGAAAATAGCTTTAAAATGGCGACTGACGAAATTAAACCGTGTGATTGAACGTGACGAAAACAAGTTATTTACAATGCTGCACCCAAGCAGTGGATAGAAATATTTTATTCAGTTAAATATTTCTAAATACTATAAAATAATCATAAAATAATTTATTATATATAAAAAGAATGACAAGTGATTTCTCTTTTCCAAATAAATACAATGTCTGTATTAAAAGGTATTGATGTACGCACTATATTACACATAGTCAATTATTTTCCAAAACGATGATTAAGTACTTTTAATTGTGTGTAAAATATTGTTTCGAGTTGGATAAAAAGAAATTATTAAACGTAATGAAATAGTATGATAAAACTTACGTTTACGTTATGTTTAATGTAAAATATAACAGATGATTAAAAAACTTAACATTTATAACAAAACAGTGATCATTTACAACTGTTGGCAACCCAAAACCTAAACACATGATTTTTGAACTGTCATTCGGGTAAAAACCTATCATAAACAGACTCTAGTTAGCTAACGCGCTAGTTTCGTGTTGAGTTAGATTGCCGAGGATGGGGAGATCAAGGTTCGAATCTCGCTCGGGTGAACTGGGGTTGGTTTTCCCTAAACGGGTTTTCACTCTCCCTCCATGCAAATCTGGATTCACTTCCTCTATATTCATCCTTCCCGATTCCTAACCCATTAAAGTAATTAGTACTTAAGCGTATAACCCAAACAGGTAGTAAGACGTGGTGCATATTTATTATTATTATTATTATTATTATTATTATTATTATTATTATTATTATTATTATTATTATTATTATTATTATTATTATTATAAAATGCAGTGATTTATTGACTGGTACAGAGGAAATAAAGTAAAATGTAACATAATCTGGTGAGCACACGGTATAAATATTAAGCTCATTTGGTCTGGTTTGCTAGCAACAGGAATGTCGGGGTTCGAGTCACGGTTGGGCATCCTGAGGATTTTATTATTAAGCGATTTTAAACTCTTTCACTGCGCAAAAGTGGGTGTATTTTCTTTAAACTCAACCTTACTCATCCATAAAACATTAGTGTAGTTCATATATAATATGCTTATAGACGAACGAACGGGCAGTGAATTGCGGTACAAATAAACTCATCCTAGCCCCGATCAGTTTGGTGTAAAAGAAAGCTAGCTAAAGGATAATATGTGTCAGAGCAATGCAGTAGTGTTCATCTGCTGTCGGAAACGAAAAATCAATTTAATTTGAATGAAATTATTTGAAAATAAAATATTTTAAACAGAATATTAAATTTTTTACCAGGCAGACCTCACTGGTATACCTGTAGGTGTGTGGTGGCCTTATGGCGTCAGTGACTATACATAGACAGGATAGAACCAGGGTCTTCTAGACCTGTAGTCAGTCTCCCTGACCAGACAGAATATAACCAGGGTCCTCTAGACCTGTAGTTAGTATCCCAGACCAGACAAATATATAACCAGGGTCCTCTAGACCTATAGTTAGTCCCCCAGACCAGACAGAATATAACCAGGGTCCTCTAGACCTGTAGTTAGTCTCCCAGACCAGACAAAATATAACCAGGGTCCTCTAGACCTGTAGTTAGTCTCCCAGACCAGACAGAATATAACCAGGGTCCTCTAGACCTGTAGTTAGTCTCCCAGACCAGACAGAATATAACCAGGGTCCTCTAGACCTGTAGTTAGTATCCCAGACCAGACAAAATATAACCAGGGTCCTCTAGACCTGTAGTTAGTCTCCCAGACCAGACAAAATATAACCAGGGTCCTCTAGACCTATAGTTAGTCCCCCAGACCAGACAGAATATAACCAGGGTCCTCTAGACCTGTAGTTAGTCTCACAGACCAGACGGAATTGAACCAAGGTCCTCTAGACCTGTAGTTAGTCTCCCAGACCAGACAAAATATAACCAGGGTCCTCTAGACCTGCTGTCGGTGTCCCTGACCACTCAGCCACAACAGATGAATCCAACACAACCACAGCAGGACTGAATGTTCAGTGATTACTCCTCTTACAACAGTTATAAACCTGACCACTGCAGGCTTGGAAAAGGAGGGGAGTTAGGGGGATCAACTAGGCCCTTTGATCAGTCTGTTGTGCACGCCTCACGTGGCCTCGCACGCGTCCTGACGCCCCGGCGTCCTCTTTGACCAACCCGAGAGGGAGAGCATCTGCTTCGATCCACACGTCTCTTCAAATTAGTAGTTTTGTTTCTGTGTGACCTACATACTAGCCTCCAAGTTAACGGGAATTACCCCAAACCGGTGGCCACGTGGTCTCAGACGTCACTCTTCGAGGATAAGGAGGTCAGGGTCTAAGTCAGGACAGGGTGTACACTTGAATTATCCCCAGCTGTTTTTACAACTCTCTCTCCAAGTTAATGCGGGTTTTAGCTTTCTCTAAGCTACCTTACTCATCCTTAACTCTTAACTAATGTGTTTAGTAGACATGCACGTGGATTGGATATTAGGATCACTAGCGCTATCTGGCCGCACGGGATGGAAACTAATCTACAATTAACATTCTGGTGGGAGAGCGTGCAAAGGTTGGAGCAAACGTTCTATAAAACTACGTCTGTCAGACTCTTATAGTTCCTATGCGCGGAGTAACACTCTTATTGTGTTCATGAATATAATGCTGGAGAAATATAGTTCCTGATTGACATAACTGCGGGGTCAGGACCCGGTGATTTGCGGTTTGGTAGTTTTAGGGGAGCACATTCACAAACAGACCTAGTATTCAACTTCTAGTTCTCGAAATGTTAAACGTGCGGTGAAGTTTTACCAATAAAATGATAAGAATGGAATCCTCGAACCCTTGAATCTTCGATAACAGTCAAGATTCTAGATTCTAGATTTTAGATCGTAATTTATTTTAGAGCAATAAACTTACTGTTTGGAGGTTCATCCCTGACACAATTCTAGGACAAACATAACAACCAGACTCCAGACCATTAATTTGACACTTAACTGGACGTATAAATGTTATAACAACAAATGTTAACATTTAGCTACTATTTATATTTTCTATTATAGTTCTGTTTTATTTTATGTTAATGACTTTTATTCAAGATTTTTCGTTTAATGGTTGATTCTACCTAATGCTGTACAACACAATAAAATATATTGCAACTGAGCCAAATATCAACATTAAAAAAATGTTTATCCATGTCTTACTACCCGGCCAGTTATTGGCATACCACACTAATGTAATATGGGATATGTAGGGTAAAACTTATATAAAATGTTGCCGCACTTGTGTGAACAGAGACGGCGGAACCGTTTAGAAAAAAATCATCCTCAGTACAGCCGAACGGGAATCGAACTCTGATCTCTCCATCATGAGTGAACCAGACAATATGAGAGTAGTGCCCGTGTCTGAGTGGCCAATGTTGTGGGTGTTTTAAATGAAATGATACTGAAATGATTTAAGGAAAATTTGTTTAATATTTCACAGCATTTTTCTGTGGCATCCATCATATTTGCCACTTTTAAGAGCTACCGTATTTAAGTGTGAAAACATTCGTTTGAGTCTAAAATTTAAGAATTCTAATCCTCCATAATACAACAATCGGGGGAAAAAACAGACTAAATCATTTATCTTGCAAAATAACTGCTGAGTTTTATTTATTTTCCTTCCAAAGAAACGAGCTCATATATTTCACAGGAACACAACAAACCTAAGAAATATAACAAAAAATAGTTGAGCACGTCTTGAAAAGTACCAAAGAAGAAAATAAAAAGGGCGTATCTCACTGGTAGGATTTGTGTACAGTCCAGTCCTGTAACTGTACTAGATTTCATTCTACCCTTGTGTGTTGGCTAATAGTAGCTTGTACCAACCTAAGGTAGGCCTAGATGTTGATGTTCTGTGTACAGGAAGGGGGGGAACCTTAAGGTAGGAAATAATTAGTACGTTTGACCCCTCGCTTTGGTGGTTGAATGGTCTTAGGTGTCAGTCTCACAACAGGTTGCATTGCCGACGATTGTGAGATTCCGGTCGGATTTACTGGGGGTGGTTTCGCCCCAAATGGTTTACCACTCTCCTCCCCGCAAATGTGGATACACTTTCTATATTCTACTTTCCCCATCCCTACCACAATACTATAATTAGTACATTGATAGTTCAGTCTGTAGTGTTTCTGTCTAGAGAGCTAAGGTTCTCGGGTTCGAATCCAGGCATGGCCGAAAAATGTATAAGCGTGGGTTTCCTCTTTCACAGTGATAAATTAACAGTCAGGCGGCTGGATGTTGTGTCTGTCCTAGATGTAAGCTAGTTTATATGTCGTGTGCTGACATAATCAGTTGGTTCAGAAAGTGCTCGTTAAATACCTCAAATAAATAAAAAGTACATTGATATGTGTGCAACCCGAAATGCGCTGGAAAATAAAAGAACTGTACATTTGACCGGGATTCTGACCTCGACCTCTCCGTAGACAGAAATTAAACCCAAAACGAGAATTATGCATCTATCCACGTTCTCACTGACGCGGATCTTTATAGGAGATCTACAGCCAGACCCCAGGTGGTTAATTTACTCATCAGTGAAGGGGAATAAGCCCCATCTCCAAATGATATAACTTCATCCCTTGACAATAATCGATCCAGGACTCGTGAATCGACACACAGGCTCTTTAATCACTGAGCTAAAACTTAGAACCATCTGTAATTATAGTCGACTAACCATAGTTCAATCCTCGGTCCCGGCACAGATGTATCTGATTGACAAACCCTTCCTTCACCTCTGACAAAATGTATATTAATCATAACTTGTGAATGTGTGGAATGCCAAGCCTCCACCGTGGTTCGGATCCCACGTTAAATTGTAGGTCCTCCATTTCATCTAACAATCATTCTACCATTACACATTAGCTTAAATGCGTAGGCCTATAATCTGAATAGGTAGTAAGACGTGGTGCTAACAATAATAATAACAAATAAATAAAGGCAGTTATTGATGGGAAAATGTCAGTAACATTTTCCAATAGTTGAATCCTAGGCGAAGGGAATTTTTATGTAGAAATTTGATTAGAGAATCGAAGTATTATCATATCTGGTCTAAAGTAGACCCAACACTGGTGTCACATTCAACCACCAAGCGTTGTAGTCGACACGTGAGGGTGAGGATAAGATAACTGTTATTACTGTTATTGAAATTCATCTGATAATGTTTTTGTTGTTAACGTCCTCTGTAGAAATTAAACTGAAGAAGGAACTCTACAACTTGGGACATCTCGGGTGTGTTCCTTACATTTAAATAACAAACAAATAGTCCACCTCAGTGGTCTTGGGATGAAGTGCTCACCTCAGGATCCGATGTTCGTGGGTTCACATCCAGACAGGGTAAACGGATTTTTTTTTAGCGATAAAAAATCTGTATCACACCTCCCTTCGGAGGGGAAGTAAAGCCGTCGGCCTCATGTCGATTTTGGTTTGTTAAAGGACCCTAGAAAGTATGTGACAAAACATTTCCCGGTAAAGTTGGTTGGCACTTTTGCACTCGATCATAGAAATTCAGTGCTAAAGGCAACTGGGAATCACCGTACTTCCTAAATTCCCCTAGTACATGTGATTTCTACCAGATAGTGCAGACAGCACTAACCAGCCGAAGGGCTGAATGCATGCCCAGATCCGGACTGATATAAATCACAACAAACCAACTTTAAGACGAATATAATCGAATAAGTGAGAATTTTCCATCACACATATCTATCTGTAGAACACCTTGTGAGTGTCGATGTGTGTTGTCAAGGGGCCCAGAGTTCTCCGCGCACAGTGTACGTGTACCCCATCTCGCCACACCCATCACACAGCTCCCCCATTTGACGGTTGAACGCGAGGGTATCAATCATGTCCTCCCGGGTCACTTTTTATCCTACTTTATTTCTGTTTGTCTATAAAACACGAAGATTTTCTCTCAGGAGTTAAGGATGAGATAGAAAATACAAGATGAGGACCCATTAGCGTGGTGAGAGGGTGAGAAATCCATGGTGACAAACCACCCCAAATGCGTCTCGTGGGGATTTGAACAAGACCTCTCTGTCAACGTCAACCAAGTACAGGGAAGCACCTTACACCTATTGACTTTCACTGCGGGGATTGATATTTACCTCAGAGACCAGACACAAGATAAGTGTCATTGGCACTTGGGAGTACACTTATACTGAGCTCTGAATTACTGGTATTCTACCTCTACACGTAAAGACCGAGAAACTTTGACCCTAGCTTGGATTCGAGGCAAAGTCCAAGAGCAACGATCCTGCCCACAGCTGAGGTGACCAGCATCGGTCGAGAGCGCTGAGAAAGCAGGTGGACCAAGAGCAATTCGGAGTTCACTAGAAGTGCTCCTCCCAGGCGCTAATAGCCCGCTCGCGAGTCAAGCACTGATTCTCTCAAAACCTCTGTTCCGGTTTGACATTGGCGTTGCTAATTTATTGCTCGTAATATATATGAGTGAAACTAAATCATATAGTGTTATAGAAATTTATTGGGATAGAATAACACCACATTCCACCAAAGAGCACTTGTACAGGGTGTCCAGACCAACCATATTTTAAAATTACCAGACTTTTCCAGGTTTTCCAGATCCATTTTACAAATTTTCTAGTCTATTTGTATTAAACATTATTTTACTAAAATCGCAAATTACTGTGGATTCACACGTTCGCTGTAAAACGTGAGCAGTGCTGAGATTTGATCTCGTGACAGCTCTAATCACAATCACAAGAAGTCCGCTTGGCCAGCTTAGCCTGCACTGCTCGAGTAGGGATAATTTCAACTTTTCCAGTGCTTCTACATAAAATCGGCCAAGAAGACCCGATCAGCGCATGCGCAAACTTTCAAACATGCGTTATTTATAAACACAGCACATTCTCAAGATGGTGTATCTCAAATTGATGATGAAAAACGACAGTTTATTAGAAGTCACGAGTTTTATCGATGACAAAATCAAATCCACGCAGTAAGTAAAACATCTAATTTTATTTTAAATACAGTAACTTGCACTGATTTTAATATTTTCGTTTTTATGTCTGACGTTTCAATGAATCATGGGTAAACAGAGATTCCCAACTTTCCGCGAGCATGTGAACAACTGCACCACTAAGCGGTGCTGACTTAATGTACTGCTTTCAAATTTCAGCGTACGTGGGAATTTACCTTTAGAGTAATAATATTTTTAGTCACATCCACATTCCGAAAATGTGTCACTCTATGAAGAGGTTAAAGATTTCAGCCTAAAGGGATGGTTTATTGGATAGTGCAGTCTAATTTAGATTACAGTGAGATAATATTGAGATATTAATGGATAACCTTAAACCAGTACAGTTTGAAATAATTATTGTGAGATATTTTCTTCTTTAGTTTATTCTTACTATGACGTAATCAAATTCTCACGCATGCGCATAACCATGACTCAATTTGGTCCAGAGACACGCGATAGAGGGGTGGAGAGACGACATGAAAATCACATGTTGACTTTGAGAATTGAAGATTAGTATACTCAACAGGGACAGCTGTGTTTAAATATATTCGCCGCGAGTATTGACTGAAAGAAAAATGTTATTTTGACAATTGTGGATATAATTTACGCATTTTTTTTAGTAAATGTGTAAGAATTACAGGAATTTGATCAAATTCCGTGACTTTCCCATGAATTTTCCCTGAGCAAGCAAATTCTCTGATTTTTTCCTGTTTTCCATGTCACTGAACACCCTGTATGTAGCACCCTACACTGGGTTGCAGTCATTTCCTCATTGGCACAAGTAATGATGCACTATATTGTCAGTAAACAAAAAAAATTGTTTCCTAACTCCACCCGTTGCGTTGAATGTAGTTCAAGCTGAGCTGAAAGGAGAAGTGTAAACATCCCTTCTCAGAGGATCAGCTCTTCGCTGATTGGTCATCAGACCTTGACAACTGACCCCCACAAGCTTGGCAGTAAAACTGTTTTTGGAGAGAAGTGTATCTTCCAATGGACCAAGCAACTTCGAAAACAGCAGTGGGTCTCACGAGGGTCGAACTAAGAGCTAGTTAGAGAGGACCAGGGTTACTGCCAAGGTAGTCTTCAAATACTACAACTTTTAGTTCAAATATCAACAATCACATTTATTTGTAGGCTATCTTTCTCTTTTATTAAATAACATCGAGACACATTAGTCCCCCCACTTCTTTTACAGTCATCTTGACAAGGCACCCCCTGGGGGGGTTGTGACTGTGCCAAGAGCGACATATGAATCCCGGGGCAGTGACACACTGTTACAGAAGCATATTATTTGTTCTGTACATTTTCAAATTACCATTTCCCAGATCTCTATTTAAAATATGTTTGCTTATAACTCAGAAAATGTTGATTTTATTAAATAAAAACAAAAATGGTTTAGTTTTAAGAGTCCTACAAATTTGCAATAAGGTACAGCTTATCTCAAAGAGTTACGGAGATATGATCGAGATTGGAAATTTCCGCTTATGTAAAGTCGTTTGAGTAATTTTCATGAGAAAATGAGATCCGCCATTTTGTTTGTAATGTGAAACAGTGCCTAGATACGAGTTTTAATCAACATTGTTGGGGCCAATTTTGAGTAAATCGCATATTTCTCTTTTCATCCTTAAGTAAACTACCCTTAGTTTTAGGGCTAGATAATTAATTCCAAACACCCCCTGGGAAACCTGGATACCAAGTTTCAACCTGATTGGTAAAATGGTTTCCGTTCAAGTCCCAGCAACAGACAGATAGACTGACAGACAGTAATGCAAATATCGAATTTTTCGCGGCAGAGGGTCGTGAAACGTTGACATCCATCAAAATATCGAGTTATATATTTTTGACGATCACAATACTCCCTTTCTCTGAGAGGTCGCGAGAAAGTAAACATGATATATTATATAAAATATAAATCGTAGCTAATTGATAATATGTTTTGTTATAAAACGGATACCCATTCAGTTGAATGGTGAACCAATGGTCTAGGGTCTGTTTGAAAGTTTAATCCTATAATTATGTCTTCATCCCTTGCAGTCTATGGGCCAGTTTCATAGTAAGTATTTAGTACGCCTCAAGTGCGAGTCGATACTAAATACAGGATGACACCTACCTAGACCAAAATGGAATGGACCAGTTTCGCATATGAATCTGGCCCATTCCATTCAATTTCAGGTAGGTGACGTCTTGTATTTAGTATAGCGCCGCACTTGAGGCGTACTAAATCTGACTATGAAACTGGCCCTAAGCATCAAATAGCTATTAAAAATCCAACCCAAAATCTTAAAAATAAATTATTATCTTTTCAAACCTTTACTCAAAACTTATTTTCCTTGAACCTCAAATGTCCTTAAGGATTTAAAAATTCAAAGGATCGATACATTATATATTCATATATAGATATATATAAAATTATGTATGTATATATTATATACTCTAATCCTTGAAGAGCTTGAATTCCTTGGTATTCGAGATATTCTAGAATTATGCAAACATATTTAGCCCAAACCTGAAGTAACAATATTTATTTTCCATCAGTAGAATCAATTATATAGACTTGTTTATTCGGTAAAATCCGACATTTTAATTTCATTTAGAAATATAAATAAATACACACTTGCATGTAAATAATTAATCCACTCAAAAAGGGATCTCTTAAACTTTCATAAAGTATGAAATAATAAATATAAAAATCAATATTCAGTGCTGCCAAACCATTTCCCAGAAATGTTTCTTTTGTGATGATAGATTCAATGGGGGAGAAAAATCCATTTCAATCTACTTTTAGGAAATTAATTTTAAAAATGTCATATTTACTAAAAAAAAATGTTTCAATATTCGAGTATTTGAATTAGCATTCTTGATTGGAGAAAGCTAATAAAGTGACATTTCACCTGGTTTGACGACTATTGAGGAAATCAATTAATACTTTCGACCAAGGGCGTAGAAAGGGAGGGGTCAGGACCCCCCTTAAAGGGAGTCTACATATACATATAAAAATTTAATTTCATAGTTTTTATACTTTTACTGCAATTTTAATTGAATATGTCATCAACCAAATATTTGTTGGTATTTTATTATTCATCTTCAAGGTGCAGCTTGTAAAACTTCCGACTGTAAAATTAGCTTTGTCAACATTTCAAATGCCTTTATTTCCTATATTTAATATTGTATTGGAAAACAAAGGCCGTTTCTTGGGATGATCCGAATAAGTGGGGTCCAAGAAAAGGCGGCAAATATTGTATGCTATAAATTGTTATCTAGGGTTATTGAACCTCGAACTGTCCAAGATGTATTAACTCTAAAAGTGTAAAGTTAATGCATTGCTTGGTAATTTATGAGGAAGGAATCCTAACCTTTAAAAATTGTTTGCACTAGTCAATGTTATTAAAATAAAAACAAATACAATAAGTTCATGTTGAAAATTTGTGGAAAGTTCACTTTCGTGAGATTTTTGCAGCTTTGTTGTATATTTTTTCCATATTTATCTCCCTTCATCTCCTTGTTTTTTGTTCTTGTTCCTTTGCTTGTTATCAACAGTGTTGACGCCGGGAAGAAGCTGTTGCAGGGAAATATCACATTTGAAAAAAAATCCATACGATTTACATCATTTAATTAATTTTTAGTTAATTTATATTTCATTTTTAATTCGTATTCATGATTTGAAAATCCATTATGAAACTCAAATGAAACGTCATATATTTTTTTTAGACTAGAGAGAAATCAAATCATAAAATCTATCAAAACCTTTTTTTAATCTTAAAAGAAATCAACGACCAAAATACATAAATATGTCTAACAAAAGAATTATAATTGTTTTATTTTATTTTAAATATTCACACGTCAAAAATGTTACGTGACGTAAATATTCGTTTTGTATCATTAATTTACCACCCCTCCATATGTGATTCAGATCAAGAGCGAAAATCGAAATGTGCTTGTAAATAAATAACTAGAAAAAATAAGCGTGGGTTCAGAGTGAAAAAAATTTAAGGAGAAATTTAAACTGTTTATTTAAAAAAAATTATAAATGTTCAATAAACATCACATAAATTATTACGTTTCATGAAAAAAATGTATATACTCCTAGAAAAATTCAATATTAGATTTCATTAATAAATAATACTTCGAAAATCTAACAAAATCACTTTTGAATAAGTCTGTGGACTTCTACCAAATTTGTAAAACTTGACCTCTGTATGAGCTAGTGGTGCTCATAGTTAAGTGAGATTGATGATGTCCAAGATTTTTTGTTCTATAATGTAACATAAAAAGGTTGGTTGCATTTAATTAATATGAATATATTGTCAGCGACTCGTAGCTTTGGGTCATAGGTATGTTACATAAGAGACACAGTTTCCTATTGGTAATGAAAGGCTGAGTCAGTCAAGCTATTCAGAACAGTCCACAATGAGCTTACAAATATGTTTTGAAAGTCAGCCTTGCTTGTGTATAGTAACATACCAGTAAATTACATTTAGCAAAACATCAGTAACCATGACATATTTTTAACATTTTAAGTAGGTGCGAAATGGGGACAAGTTGTTCTTGTTTTTGGAGAGTCTTTGGAGAGTGTTAAGAGATTTTTGTTAGTTGACGGCAAGGACCATCGAGGTAGGACTTATGTAGTTCTTGTCCAGGACAAGGTGGAGTAGTTCACCGATATACATGTATCCAAGGACTGTTTGCGAATGACTGACTTGGGTTATAATTTTCCAAGTATTTTATCAACTAACTATCTACATCACAT
>CABFWO010006267.1:11942-36741 GCA_902155825.1 Timema genevievae | reverse complement strand
AGGAAAGAGAGAGAATAGAAAAATAATGCTTACTCAATTGCTACCCTTCCCATGGTGATACACAAACTCCTCATCCCCTTGTAACTTGTGTTAAAACCGCTCACAAAACTGTACTCTCCCGATACAGATCGGCTTCACACATGAAATGATTTATTACAACTCTTCCATATAAAACTTTCCTTTAGCAAGTTGCATAACATGTTTTAAACTTGATCTGTTGAGTTCTGTCCCTCGTGTATATAACTTTATCGACTTTTTTGGTGATCATATATACTGTTCCTAAATCTTAGCAGAAGAGGTAGGACACGTCGATGTAAGAAGCCTAATAGATCTTAGCTTTTGCCCAACATGCACTGTACCATCCGACTCAAGTTTTTCACAAATGTGTAAAATTTCATTTGTGTTGGCGGCTCCGTAGCATATTCACTCCACCCTTCCTTTGTTTTTCAAACAATTTTTCCACTTTACATTGTCACATAAAACTTATCTTGCATTGCTCAGCCAACAATCATTCCGCTATTATATTTAATATTACGCCAATTGACAAGGTGACTGAGATTCATGTGACGACAACATATTTTAAGAGAATTTCACATTCCACACTTCAGTAAATTTAGGTTAAAATGTGAAAATATATGTAAATATCTTCGATTCAATTCGTATATTTTTTGGTCCCTATCTATGTTGATTACGCTATGGGCTTACTTATTAAAATGTATAAAGACCCATAATATACAGTATATCAGGAAAATATTTTCCCAAATTCTGTAGCAATGCACTATTTCTTAAAGTTGAAAATATTAAAATCTAATCAATTGACCATTGCCATGTTGTTTATGGTCCCGATATTTTGTGTAGGTATAAAGTGTAAAAACTATTAAAAATACTCAAAAATAAAGAAAAATGTAAACAGTAACTCCATCAACAAATTTTAATAAAATTACATTTGCAGAAAGTGCTGTTCTCTATCTGCTACATATTAGATTTATGGAATAGCGTGATGATATCACTCAAGTTAGAAAAAACCAATTAGTATTCTAAATCATAGATAGTATATCAGAAATAAACGTCCAGATTTCCTGACAAGGGTATTCTTATGTCTTACTACAACATTTAATCTCGCATTACAAATTGTGGATGTATTCACAAGTTTAAACCGTAAGAACTGTACTTGTTTATACGATATAAAATATACCTTAAGGACCAACATTTCCCATCTTATGAGCTTTAACTGAGGATTTCTGCTCTAAGAGTTGGAGTGTATACAAACATTAGCTTCCATCAAACTTGAAAATTATAATCTGTTGTTCTGTTAGCAGAAGTGTCTCAAAAGACTCAAGAATATACATTGTGATAGTATAGCCCCGAATATGAAAATTATATAATTTATTAATTAGTTCCAATAATCTCTGAATATTTCCTATACATCGGAGGATCAACATATTTAAATTAAGCGCAGACCAGCATGTTATTGGGTGTGGTGACGGTGATGGGCGCGTTGGTGAGCAATTTATGTATATATAGAGGTTCGAGGGAAGTGCGTAGACAGACGGTCATCCGACGGTCGTGCTTGCGTACTTTATTGCGTTCTACCGCCCCCCACCCTTCTGCCTCACGGTCGAAAGTTGCGTGAAGTATTTGACCGTCTGACCACGTGTACAGTAGTTGAAAAATGAGAGAAGTGGAGAGATCTAGTGAAACGGTGCTGCTGTACCCTATTTTATATTATCTATAAAATATGAATACAAAAATTTAAAGAAGAAATACAAAATATGGGACTATATAGCAAAATATTTTTTGCCTCTTGAAAGATGTTGATATCACAACACAATCAAATTCACCGATACGTTATTCATACTATCTATATTTACTATTTCATAAAACTATAGAAAAACCTCTTTTGTCGAAGGGGGAGGGGGAGTGTCAAATAAGACCCTATACGGGCTGAGAAAACTAAAATTTGGCAACGTTTACAAACTATCATAAACGAGGATTAAATGTATTAAATGAATGTCAGATAAAGCTTGTATATGTTTTTAAAGCTGAGACGTCATCCTCAAAAACACATGAATCGTTGAGGATTAGAAACTCACTCTAATTTATCTCACACTTTAAAGTACTTTGTATTTAAAAAAAATGTGATTGGCACACCGGTCGCGTTGCACGTGCAGCTTTTGTTGCTGTATGTCTGTGTTCTCTATGTCCTGTTTTGGTGTGGCATGTTTCAGATAGGTCCCAACAATCTTCTGCTAGCGATGAACGTAAAGTAACATGTCAAAAGACTGACGCTTTCTTGCCTCCTCATCAAAAAGCCTCAAAACTGCGGTTTGTGTCTTCTGTAGAGCTTAGACACTCTTCAGGTAACATTCCCACTCTTCTTTTCAAGCATGACGCATTCTTCTGCACCCAAGCTTTTAGCTTACAGCCTTAGCCTTTAACAAGCTATGTTTATAAAATGTGATAATAAATATTATTCTTTCAGGCGCACCATAGTAGATATTATTTAATATAACTGTGTAGTGTGAATTTGTAACTATTTTACCTACTGTTTTATTATTGAATCCCCTTAGTTATACTATAATTATTTATGGAATACGTCACAGGTAATTTCAATTATTTTATTTGCCATATGATTTTAATCAAAACCATCTCAACTTCCCATTTACAAGAGTTCTCGAGGATTGTTCCCACATTCTCAATTGAACGCAATCTTTAATGGAAAAAAATACTCTAAGCTTTTCTCTATATCACAATATTTACAACACATCTCAGATTGTTTAGGATAACTTTATTGTAAATTCACTAAGACATGTGTAATTTGAGGTTGACATGTAGAGACACATTATTAAATACCTGTTTACTTTCTTTTTTCTTTATTCATAAATTTGGTCATACATATTTTAACTCTCGTATAAGTTTATTTGATATATATTTATTTTTAATACGTATGATGGATATTATCAGCTTTATCGTTTTGGCAGCTTATGCAGTATTTTCAGAAAACTACCAGCTTGTAGAAGTTGTATAGACTACTTTTAAATAGCTTCTTTCCGGTAAGTAATTTACGAATTTCCATAAGACCATTAAACATTATATAAAATTACGAATGTTTATTGTTATAATTGTGCAATGTTGGTCCAATGGAGAATGTGAGGGAAGGAAACACTAATTACAGTCTCGTTAATCTGAGATTCCTCTGTGGACATTATCCTAGCCACCCATGCTTGAGAGACTCGAGTATTTCAGGGATGGATACTCAAACAATTTATTTAGTCAAAATATATATTTCTAGGCTGGCATTCACTGATATGTCTTTGTTGATAAATACTGAATTGTTGGTTTCTGTAGCTTGTCACTCATTCTAGCTAGGAATAACTTTTGTGAATGTTTTCTCTAAGCTATGATATTCTATTAAAAAAAACCTTAAAAAGAAGTGTATAATACTGCAATGGCAGATTTAATGTAATTGTTAGTGGATATGACTATGACCCTAAAAGATAAGTTCAAACCCTATATGCATTAATTAAACTAATCATTGAAAAGAGGATAAGAGGGCAAGGCTTACACAGTTACTAGAAAGCTGTAGGCCTCAAAGTTCTCAATTAAAACACAACAAAACAGATAATTATTTAATTTTTGGGGTACATCATTCCCCTTCTTTAGCATAAGAGAGGAAAACACTACTGGACTATGGCAGCATCGATAAAGCTTGATCATGGTTACCTGGATTATGTTGTTGCCTGTTTATTGATTCAAAAAAAAGGCTTGGATTCTGCTGTTGTCTGTTCAAACCTGTGTTTTTACTCTTGGTAGATTGATATGGCATTGTATTTATATTATATTCAATTAATAAATTAAGTTATCTGTTATTGTTTATAAATAAATTACTGGTTTTTGTGAGTAGGCCTGCTTGTGAGAAGAGGAGAGAGGGTTATCTAAGGTTGAGACCAGAGGGTGCCTGGATTTATATTGGTGAAAAAGTTCCCACCTACGAATCTGGGAAGCATTACAACTATTGGGGAGGGCTCAAATAGCTTTAGTACTATAGCATGTGTTAAAATCTGAAGTATGTGTTTAGGTATGAACTGCTACCTCTTTGTCAGGGTCGTTGAGGTTGGTCTCAAAATGGTGACCATTCATTCGTTGTCTGGCTGTTTCTGTGGTGAGGACAATGTATTAAGCAATGCAGAAGTTGCATTGAATGAAGCTAATATATAATATTTTATGCGAAGAAGACATAGTGGCCTTTCATGGGGTATTCCGAGGGAGTTTGCTGTTGAGTGCGGTGGAGTATTTGGTGAATTTTGCAGGCACTGCATCTCAGTTTGTTGCAAGGGTAGGGACTTTTGGACTGATGTTGTTTGTTGTTGTTTATGGCTAGGTCAGGCAATTTATTATGAACCAGAATGTTGCGGGGATTAGGGGGACGTTTTATTGTGATGCTTGAAGCATTGGTGAGAAATTTTGTGTGAGAGGTGATGAGGTTAGGATATTGTAGCCTGAGCTTAGGATGAATTTGAGTTGGTCTACTCCTTTATAATACTGGTTGGTGAGCGGCGTGTCATTGGAAGGTTGTTTCTTGACAGGCTCTTGATTTTAGAGGACTCTGTTTATTTGACTGTGTTTAGGTTATTATCGTGCTGTAAAAGCCTTGAAGATTGGTTGACATTGCTTTTTAAAGAGCCGGCTTGTTATAGAGCGTTTTACATTAAGAGGATTATTGCTTTGCAAATGGAGGTACTGTTGATGGTTGGACAGAAACTACCTTCAAATCAAAGGGACGGAAATGGGTACCCATATGGGCCCCTTACTACGAAGCCCTTCATGGGCCAACTAGAAACCAATTTTTGTATTCCAAGCCCTAGCAATCACTCCGATGGATGAGATTTGTTGACATCTTCATGATTTGGACAGATTCTGAAACTAGCTTACTACAGTTCCTGAACAGGTTAAATAACTATAGCCCCCTCAGATTCACCGGGATCATTTTATAGCACCATTACATATTCTTGGATCTGGAACTGAACCTTCATTTCCTTGTCGTACATTTTTTATATGTATATCTCCCAAATCAGAACAACTTATATTTTATTCGTTACCATCCAATTTGGGGGTTTTCTATTCACTATTGTTCGCACACCTTAGTTTTCATTCCCTCCCAGTTCCTTTGCTTTCTGGACATGAGGTCATACCTTTCTTTTCTTTGAGCTCGATAATCATATCGCATGTCTTCTCTATATAATCATTCCTCGCTCTGTCTGCTTTTCTCCTTAACTCTGTCTTAAGCCTCATATATTATTCTTTGTTGACTTTTTCCATTTCTTTCTTTCTTCCATTTCCTAAACCATTTCTGTTTCTACCTTATCTAATAATTATTTCAACAGCCATTTTTAGTATAAAAAGTGGATGTAAAACTTTTCCTGATTCTAAGAAAAGCATAACTTATAATAGACTATCTTACAGCTTGGTATTGTATATGTTTTTTTTTCCCTTTCCTAGCTGTAATCTAGAAAAGTGTCTAATTTTAACAATAACAACAAATTACAGGCTATTTATTGGATAATGTTGTAAGCCATACATGGACTGGCTGTGGTCCATTTTACTGGCTTTATTTTAGCCCTCCTCCCTTTGTCTCTTCCCTTTGTCTCCTCCCTTTGTCGCTCTCCTTAATTCTCTCTCTCTTTTTCTTCCTTCTTCGACAGCTAGGCTTGACACGTGGGTGTTATAGACAGGAGCATATTTGACAAGAATATGTATGTCTTAGAAGATTCTGGATTAACAATATTCCAATCAGGTAGTCTGGGAGTAGGTCCTTCCAGATTCTTACAGTGACTCTTAAGGTCTTTATAAAATGATAATTACTAAGTTTCCAGTGTCTATAACATTTTGGCATTGTATTTAACATAGGTATAGGAGATTGTCTTGGAAAATATAGAAGGTAGCAATGTGTCAGTCTATTCCATCAACACCGACCATATTAGCCAGCGTTTTATTTGTTTGAGTGTCATTGGCTAGGACTATCTGACCCTTTGCTATGGTCTGACATATTTTGTTCTGCTAATCGGTGTTGTGTCTCAAATAAGTACAGTAAAAGTAAGAAGTTTAGTTAAATATGTTTTTAAAATATAAAGTTTCAATGAATGGCGCTAGGTTAAAATATAATTAATTTCAAATATCGATATTGTTTACTAGAAAATGAGATAAAATCAATTTATCGGGTACTAAAAGGAACATTATTTATGTATGAATACAAATTATGTAATTTTACCACTTTTAAACTGCTTATACATTAGGCATTTTTTTAATATATTATAAATATTTCATTTTATACATCTAATCTTCATGTATAGTTATAGTAAATTTCATCCCCATGAATAATTTCTTTGCCTTAACAATGGTACATAAAAAGCATAAAATAGCATGTTTGACCCTTTATAACTCATGAACTGTAATGATTTTAAATCATTGAATCATTATTTATAACTTATAATTGTACAGTTAAGTTTTATTCTCAAATGCCAGAAGTTCTAAAAAGGATGAGTAAGCGTGAATGTGAATGTGGCTGGAATTTATGTTCAACTTTGTATGTAATGCGTGAGTACTAGTATGTTCCGAAATTGTGGTACAGTTACGTAGTGGGTGATTAAAAAACCCTTGCTCATGATACTGTTCATATAAACTGTATAAGGACAGATTATTATTAGCATCATTTTAAAAAGTATAATCGATCTCTTGGTGTTTTTAATTTATTTAGTATCAATTTAGATTTATTAAATGTGTGCATGCCATTGTAACGTATTCATTTCGCTATTTAATTAAGACTTTGTAAATAGTTGAATCTACTTTATTTTTTAGTAACTATACTATTGAATGTTCTTAATCATTTTATACCAATAATTTACGTTAATGTAATGAAAAAGAAATCACGGTTCACATGGTATGGTGTGGATGGCCCATTACCCTCCACTCGTGTTACAATATACTCGTTAAATATGTGTTTCTCTTGAATAGAACCACTTGATCCCCAAAGATTCTCACCAATAAGTGGCATATTCTAACTGCAGATATTATAAAAGTCTCATTTTAGAGAGATAGAAACATATATCTAGAAAGGGATAAAAAATACTTACTATAGAGTAGCTTTTCTGTGATGTGAGTGACTCGTATAAAAATGTATTGTTTTATTTTGCTGGAGAGGGAAAATATAAACGGACCGTTTAGAACCCACTTAGTCTAAGTAAGTAATTTTACATGTAAAGGTTGTTTATTGGTTGTAGTATTAAATAATAGCACTTTCATATTTTGTTAAGTTTAATTTAATAATTTTGGACTTAAATATGTTGGTGACTGAAAATATTAATGATAAACGAATTGAAATAGTATTCACTGTAGATCAAAGTGACAACACTTGGCTGCTGAACTTATCAACTGTCTGTTTCATTCAACAGTCTTGTCTTGTATATAATTACTCGAAGTCATGTTTTGTTACTCAACATATCATCATTCACATCGTTCCAACAGGTTCTTTTCTTGTTCCTTCATGAATGAAACGCAGTGTTGGGGGAAGATAAGGGTGATAGTAGAGTAGTGACTGGTAAAAGTATTTTCAGGAGAGACCTCGACCACTCCATTGAGTCCTAGCAGCCCGGCTGATGACAGTTCCGGCGAGATGGGTGGAAACCAGGCGAACAAGCCACGACTCCAGCGCTCCAAGGCGCAGAGCAGGAAGACGTTCAGGCTGAGGAAGAGTCGGAAGAGTCATATTCAGGTGTGATATTTAATTACATAGGTAAATTTAAGCAATGTGGGCATAATATATATATATATACTTACATGTCAATCTCAGTGGTCTTGGGTTGAAGGGCCTAGTGTTCATGAGTTCAAACCTGAGTTCAACCGATTTTTCTTGAGCGATAAAAATCCCTAGCACAACTTCATTTTGAGGAGAAGTAAAGCCATCGGTCCCATGTAGATCGTGGTATATAAGAAAAACATTGAAGGTATGTGAAAATACCTTTTCCACCAAAATTGTTGGGACCTTTCACGCTCACTCAAAAAGATTCATTGTAAAAGGCAAGGGAGTGTCACCACACATCCTGAACTTCCATAGTACATGGTATTTCTAACAGATGTTGCATGTTGCACTAACCATCCGATCTTTATGGGCTGATTTGCATTCCCAGCGCTAGATGGATATAAATCACATCAAACCAACCTTCAGAATGTTGACTTAAGAATAAAATTATATATATATATATATATACACACACAAGCACAGGGACACCAGATCCTTTTTTTTCCAAGAGGGGGGCAAAATTATGTTACGTTCCGTTTAAGTTAGGTTGGGGTGGGGAAGGATAGGTGTGGGGGGAGGGGGTTAATGATGTTATGTTCAGGTTAAGCTAGGTTGAGTAGAAAAAAGGGTTAAGAGGGAGTCGATGACTGGGAGAACATACATTAAAAAGAATACAGTTATGATATAGGATTTATTAGTTTGAACAAAATACTATTTGATGGTTTGACAAGATTTTCCAAATAGTGTTTGAGTAAGATTAAAATAGAAAAATGCCATTTGTAATTTGAGGTATCACTGAACACTCAAAATAAATAAGTTAGCATAGATATAAAAGCCTAATCACATTTCAAAATACTTGGAATCTAAGGGAATTAATAAATTCATTCATTAATTTCACTATGTCAACATTATAAACTAATTCTGGTTAAGCGTTTGTAACTCACATGATTTAAACTTTTTTTGTCATGTTGGTTCGGAAAAAGAAACATATTTTTTGAAAATCATATGACACATTCATAGGCTTTTAACAGAATTGTTGGTATTTTTATTAGTTAATAGCATTTTCGAAATATTTTAAAATTAAAAAAAACAGTCGTTTGTAAAAATTTAAGAGCTATACTTAAAATAAAATTAATATTTCCTGACGTATGACCATGTAACACCTAAATACAAAGTTTATGCAAAATTCACTAAACCACTTCGGTTATAGCCCCAGGAAAAAAGATGTAGGGCCAGAAATTTTAAGAACTCATCAATATTTCAAGGTTGAGAATTTTCACAAATATAATACTCTATCTTTATACAAGAAAGTAAAAAAGTACACAATTACAATATAAACATAAAGTGATCAAGATATTATGTACCCTTTATGTGCCCATTCCCACCCCCCTTCCTTGGCCCCGGTGCCTTTATATATATCAAGTTATTTGACGTATAAATATATAAAAGTATATCTAGTAACTCTAGTAACTTTTGTTGCTGTCAGATTGGGCTGTTCTTTTCACAATAATAGAATAAATAAATTTAGTCTATGACAATGATTAAAACATAAAACTCTTAAAATTCTAACCAAGTAAATTTCAAACAAAGGTCCATTTAACTGGAATTAGAACTGAATTCTTACTTATTAGGTGAGATCTGATAGTGGATGTTGAAATCACTGGTCCTTAATCAACTGTGCCAGATCCATGGAGGAAATGTCAATTGTAGATAAATAAAATATTGTTGTATGTTTGTGGCTAATAAGATTTTACCTGCAATTAATAGCAATCGCATTAGGGTATTGGCCTTGTCTGGTATGGTTTGCCTTATATAAAAAGTTTTAGGTTCAAATTACGACCTGGTGTGCTCAAAGTGAATTTACACAAATTATTTATCACTTTCTTTGTTTGTTTGTTTCTTTCTTTCTCCTTTCACAAAAATTCAGGTATCCTTCCTCTAAATCCTACCTTATCATCTGCACACTTTAGTATAAATGTATGAATAGCGTAAACAGAAAGTTAAATTCAGCGCACATAAAAATCATTGATATTAATAGGTGATTCCAGTAATGTAAAATGCCTCAAATTTGATAATGAATGTGTCAGTGAGCTAAAGGGATCATTTACTCTATCACTGAGACAGCGTTGCTGATGTCCAGATCTATTTCGTTATTTAAGGAGTGGTTAGTAGTTTTATAATATTACTCATTCAAAAATGGCGGCGAAAAACACTTACATGTTCCTATGAGATTAAAGATACTTTGTTTAAAGTTTTATGATTTGAAACATAAACCTGAAAATGTGAGGCTAACTCATATTCAATGAATTTTCACGTGAAAAGTTGCATATTTTAGATCAAACTAAATAGCTATAGACTTTGATATAGCCTTTATAAAACACATGACAACATGTATTAGCAGGCTCTCAAAGAAAATTCCAGGATTGTTTAATATTGTTTAAGCAGTGTTGAGGTTTCAGAGATACCTTTCCCATAATAAATACCACAGTGTGAGAACATTTCCCTACAAGTAGGCGGTACCTCGAGGTAGTTAAGAAGGGGACACCAGAAAACGTGTTTTTGAAGTTTCTATATCAAAATACACTTTTGAACAAAATTAATTAAGTGTTGCTTCAGTACGACCGTAGATATTAATTGTTTTCACGTGGAAACATAATAAGTTGTTGAATATTTGTCAAGGGTGTTCTCAGCTTAATGACCAATTTTTCATTTCATTTAAAAAGTGTGTCATCTAATGCCACCATTATGCTCATAACAGTTATTCAAGAACTGTTGATATAACCATTTGAATAAATTAAACTAAATATTTGTACAGAAGCAATATTCTATTTATTCTAGCAAAAAAAAAGTTGTATTATAAAAACTGCAAAAACACTGTCCTTCTCTTTCATTCCCTACATCCCCCCTTAATCAGTGAGTCACCTGAAATATTTAATTATTCATTTGAATGAACACAATGTGTAAGATAGCATGTTTGCCCTTACAGGTGTCTCATATAAAGGTGGAGCCGCAAGAACTGCCCACCGTAGGTGGACAGCAACCACCTACCCAGCAACCAGTGATGGAACTGTCCGTCACAGGAATCCCCACCCCGCGGGCTCACCGCTTCACCACAAGACAGACTCGCTCTGCAGACAGCAAGCTGCCTGACTCTTCCTGGGACGAGGTGTCTCAGACATCCAGCACCTCAGGTAGGGTTGAGCCTAGTGAAAATACGTTCTTTCCCATAGTTTTAATCTTGAACATAACCTTAATTCACATAGGCCCAATACTACACAACACTTTAATACGATATACTCAATACTGTACATAAATTTATTCTCATATTCTAAATACTTTACAACACTTCATTCATGCATATTCAATACTATCAATTGATTAATTATACACTTCACTTTATTCCCATAAGCAAAATACTGTATATAACTTAATTAGCATAAGATTTTAAGTCACTTCATTACCAAATGTTCTATACTTTGGATATGCCCAATGCACATTTCCATAAAATAATACTATACATCACTCCATTACCATAGGTTAGTAATTTTACATCAATTCATCCCCATAACATTCCCATAGTACAATACTGTGCATTACTTCATCGCCATACTATTTCCAAAGGCTAAATACTGCAAAACATTTCATTTCCATAGGATCAATACCTATCATTATAATTTGACTATGTTATATCATTTAACCACATAAGTTTGATTGTTATACATTAAGTCCCTAGCCTAGATTTTAAACTGTATGTCATAACACTCTCAAATCAACAGAACTTCACTACCATCGCTTCACTACTATAAATCATTACATTCCCATAGCCGGCCTCCTGCTATAGTGGTCAGAGCCCCTGGCTTCTGACCTAGAATTCTTGGGTTCGATTCCCAACTGGTTCTGGGGGATTTTTCTCAAAGGTAGAATCATTTCCATGGTCACCAGGATTTGGTTAGTTAGGCTCAAGTTAGGTTAAGATTATCATTTGCTTCAGCACATAATACTCACTTTCATCATCCCATCACCTCATCGGGACAAGTAAAGAGCCTCCACGAAAAAGGATGTACGATTAGTACATTCGGGTGTCCCCTGGGTAAAGTTATATTATTACTGGCTAATCTTTATGCAAACTGAGCGACAAATTAATGTAGCACAGACAAATTATTATTATTATATCATTCCCATAGGCCCATTAGATTAGATATTACTTCACCTGATTCAATGCTGTTCATCACAACATTTCAATAAGTGTTTGTTTATAGTCTCTTGTATTTTTTTAAGGCTTTGTCAAACTATAGTTAAAATCATCCAAGTCGACTTAGTAAGCTCTTGTTTGAATCAGGATACCATGAGTCGTACAGCTTGTTGATGATGACGCTTGAGAGTCCTCCGACCCCTGCCGCCGCACCACCCCTGGCATCTCCAGACATCCATGACCTGCCCTCAACCAGCAGCGCCACCCCCAACTACGTAGTGGCGGAGGGAAGTTCCCCGGACTCGTCCATCAACAGCACGGGAGGGGAAGACACGGCGCTCTTGTGCCGGAACGAGAGGACATCTTCTCAACACTCTTTGCTCATGGTGTTTGAAACGGAGGATGAAAACACGCTCATCTAAGTGGGACAATCCTTCACTGAGAATTCCTTCATTTTTGAGGATAGCCATTTGTACAACTAAACATTCCGTTGTGTGAGGCACCCCACTCCAATATGAGATACTCTTTTATTTCAAAGACAGTCATTTGTAAATTGAAACATCCCATTACGTGAGATACTCTTCGATTTGGAGGAGATCTATTCATGCAATTATACATTGCGTTGTGTGAGGCACTAGACTCCAATATAAGATACTATATCAATTCTAGGACATCCATTTGTACAATGAGATATTTTATCGTGTGAGGCACCTCAGTCCAGTATGATATAATCTACCATTTCAATAACAGTTTTTACAGTGAGACATTCCATCTCTTAGAGGCACTCCCCTACAGTGTGAAATACTTTATAGTTTCGAGGACAACTATTTGTACATTGAGATTTTTCATTGCATGAGACAATTCACTGCAGCATGCAATCATCCTTTATTTTGTAGGATGATCCTGCTTACAGTGAGAGACTTTCTCATATTGTGAAAAACTCCTCCAAGGCTTATAACATCGTTCTATTTAGGGAAATATACTCCACTGAAACATTAAATACTAAGTCAGACCATTTTCTAGTAAATAAAATTTCATCCTATGTTTTTAGCACATCTTATTTTAGCTAATAAGCCAAATAATTTTATTTATTAAAAACCAATGATTTTCAAGTATAGTTTGATTCAAAACATATATTTCCTAACATAATTTTTCCTGATCCCCTCAAAATATGTTTAGGACCTGCCAAAACAAGATATATGCAACACCAAGAAACAGAACATTCCTTTCAATTTGATATGGTTTATAATAACTTCTCATGGTTTGGGTCTTTACAAACTATTTTCTACAATTTTATAAACCAACTTAGAGTGTCGATAAATATTTCATTGGGAGGTTCCAAGCAGAAGTTTTACAAAAAAATACACCTTAGATAAACTATTGTTATGTATTATGAATTACACGTTTGAAGCTTGTTAACTTTAAAAAAAATATTTTGAATTTGTTTAGCAACCAATAAATAAAATCTATTCATATACGGTATCAAAATATTTAGTTAGGAAATAGAAGAAAGTGATTCATTTCTATTTCAAGAAATTTCCTCAAAATATCACAGAATCTCATATTACATACCCATTTTTATTCATACACTCTCAAAAAGTAATTGAAACAAATTTGACTACAAATCCAACACAGTAGTACCATAAATTAAAATATATATATATACTACCCACAAAATGTAATCTTATATTGTTTATTTAATAATTTTTCATTGTTTTCAATTTTTTTTTAATCTTTCATTCTTACGCAACTCGTTTACTGATAATAATTCTTAAACTAATGAATATGAGACAAAACCTTATAATTGGAATTAAAGACAAATAATTTATAAAAAATATTGTTATCCTCTTGATCGGTTAGATAAATGTTTAAGATTTTTTTATGCAAACCAACATTATGTAGTGGTAGTATTTATTGATTTATTTTACCCTTGTCATGTTTTAACTAAGTGACATAGACATTTATTCAGATGGGTCAAAAAGGATATTAAAAAAAACATTATGGTATACACGTATTAATGAAGATGGTAAATACAGGTCCTTTGATTCAATAAAGTAGGATTCTGGTTGGAAGGACAGTATCTGACAGTTACAAAATTATTAGAGCTAATTCAATATACATGTCCGTAATGTCATGGGATATTTAGAAATAATTTTGCTAGGTAGTAACAAAACTTTAAAAATTACAGTAATGGTAAAATATTGAAAAAAAGTTTTGATATCGAAATATTTCTCTTTGGACCATTACCTCGAACTGTGTTGATAGTTATTTGAGGAAATCGTGTTATTTCTTAATTTTGTAGGGAAAAAACCTTTAAAATAATATTCCATATATAAATTTTGCAAATTTGAAAAAAATCTCTTGAGCTATAAAAATATATTTATATATGTGTGCCAAATTGGCCAAGTCTATTTAAATCGCAAGTTTTACTAAACATATTTATATATTTTGTTTCTAGTAGCGTAAACTGTCTATAATTTATTTTATTTAATATTTAGGTAAATATTTTTAGTATTTGTTTGGCATCTCACTTCGATAGTTTGGTAGTTTGTACATCACAATTTGTAAATACATCTTGAGTTTGTTAGTTTACATGAGTCTGTCCCAGTTCTCTCCAAAATATACTTTTATTTAAGAGTTAAATACCCCCAGCTTTGGGAATATGCTTATGAATGTTATTTTTTTTGACAACTACCTCACTATCTATAAGAAAATGTCTTGGTAAATATTTTGTTTGTTAAAGGCTAAATATGGGGTGGGGTTAGTGCTCTAGATCTGGCCATTCGACCTTTTCTTTGTCTCTGCTCTCCTGGTGTATGAAGGAATTCATTTATGAGGTTGGGACACAATTAAGGTGAATTCCATCATCCTCAGATGATAGAATGATACGTGAGAATGACGGTGGTGGAAAGCAAGGGGGGACTTACAGTTTAACATGGGTTCCGGACCATGGTGGGGGCTTGGCATTCCCCACACTCAAAAAGCGTGAAAGCACACACTTTACCAGAGGTGAAGGAAGGGTTTGGTAAAAGATAATTATGTGCCAGAACTGGGATTTGAGCTCTGAACCCCTAACATAGAAGTCTGAAACCTTACTTCTAGACCACCAAGTTTCCTCAAAGGTTAAATATAATTTAAAATAATAATAAAGCAAAGTAGGTTTTGGGTTTGATTGATGATTTATGAGGATAATTTACAAAACATCATGTATATATTTTTTTTAAATTAATAATTTTTATACACAATTAAAAATATTTGATATTTTTCCAAACTTTGATAGTAGTATAATTTGCTTAAATATTAATTCTCTAACATCAGTAAAAAAAATCTAATTGATTGTAAGCCTAACAAATTTAACCATCAGCCATATTATTTTATAAGCATATGTTTGAAACGTTTTGATGATCGTTATCATTGATCTCCCCTTAAAAATATCAATATTTTTTGTCTCAGATTTAAAAACCAATGCACCCTATTTTTTTATGTGCCATTTCTGTTTAAAACATTTTCTTTGAGTTAACCATTCAGTTGCTATTTGCTTTAAACGAGTTGCGATTCGTTTAGGGAGCTGTTATTCTAATATTTTTAGTGAAAACTGTATCAAGAGTAATTCGTTTGTAAATCATAGCTTTAAAAAAATTTGGTTGTGTTTAATATTTGCCAACTTTAAAACCTGTATCAATTATATTCCATATATAATCGATTTATGTTAGTGAAATGACTAAAGAGGTTATTAGCTAACTATAGATCATATATTAATGTTTCGTACAGTCTATAAATCTGAATTATAGTGATATTAGTATGTAATTATGTAAAATATCATAAAATAAATTGACAAAACTAAATTTGTTTAAAAAACACTTATGTATTTATTTTTTGAACCTCACACTTTTATTTATTGTGTGTTTGTTATGTGTTGCGACTCACAATAGTTTAAGAAAAAATGACGAGGAAGTTTGATACTCAGCAACTGCTTGATAATTGGTATGTATAGAATTTATGAAACCACTATAGTCAAAGACGGTGCAACCGGCGTGGATTCAAGCTCAATTCCTAAAACACCGGATTATAATCAGGCCAGTGATTTTTTTTAATATTATGACAATAGAAGCAGTACACCTGTATAAATACATTCAGTAAATGGTAATATCTCTGATAATGAATCAAATATAAGAAACTACATTTAGTCGAGACGGGGTTCAAGCCCAGACCTTCTTGTCTATGACGCCCTCAGTACGGGTAAACAAGTCAGTCAAACAGTCAGTCTCCAAATGCTTCTAGATGACCTATAAAGTTGAAACTCCACACACTTATAGTATAGATATCACGGTAAATAACCTAATAAAGGTGGACATGCCAAACAATTGTATTTAATAAAATCAGGATGAAAGTAGTTCACTCTCACTTTATCCATTTTTGCATAGTAATTGACAGACAGATACTTTTTTACAAACAAAAACAAAACTTTCCATGCTCTTATCAATTGAATGTTTGGTTTTGTTAGGATGGTTGGTATTATAATCAACCTGTATTAAACACGCCATAAGATTATTATTTCTGGAAAATATTATGAGAATGGCTTTGGCTGTCAAAGGAAAGGCCATAATGTAATTTTATATAGTCATAAAGAGCGTAATTAGCCACTAGATTTATTTTAATATGTACCAGTATCTGGTATTATTTCAATTGCCTAAACGTTTCCCCCAAAACACTTAATACATCTATGTTTACTTACTTATTCAAAGTATGACCTTAATATTTATGTGTTATTAACTAATATACATAGCTTTATAATTACTTATGTATTTGTGGACAGCCCTTATGAGAAATGGGGGACGGGGTGTGCACAAATATATTTTTTATTTATTTATTATTTATCCACTACAACACACGTTATTAATAGAATAATTTAAAAATCTCAAATGAATTATATTTTGATTAACAGTAAAGAAACCAAGACAATGGTAATTACTTGCCAGCGTCTGTCAAAATGGGTATCAACGATCATGACCTTGATATTATCAAGTTGCTTAGGCTAATTTAACTTGTTCATAAATGGCTGTAGGGCAAATCTACAAGGGAAACCAAACCAAATTGTTCAAATTGCTCAAATATTTTTTACAAATTTAAAATTTTCAAAAAAATTATTCCTCAACTACCCTAGCATCATTTTTTTACTGTAAAAATTCATTTATTCTTTTTTCTCATGAAAAACTATTCCAGATACCGATTTTGAGCTTAAACTTCAAGGCTACTTAAAAAATATCCAGGTAAGCTATGATTTGTTGTAAGTAATCTACCCTTAGATTAATTTATTTTAGAAAAATATAAATATTTTTCACCATGTTAAACAATCCCCCTATACCAATTTTGAATAAAATTGTCATAGCTAATTTAGCGAATAAAATAAAATAAAATTTTACAAAAATCTGTCATCAGCTGGTCTCGAATTTTTATGACAGAATTACCATATAAAATACAGAAAATTACCTAAATATTCTTAAAATGACTTAAAATTTTCATAAATTACCGAAAAATATTTACAAAAGTCGTAATAAATGCACATGACTAAATCAAATACGTACTTTACCAATGTAAACTAAAATGTTCACTGGCAATAAAAAGCCTTTAACAACTAAAATTTATTATTATTATTATTATTATTATTATTATTATTATTATTATTATTATTATTATTATTATTATTACTTATTAGTACTTAACTAAACTTTTGTATTCCGCTAAATATAATATTTTTTGTTCAAATATCTGCTTCAGAAGTAATAGCCACCCACTCCCAACGTAATCCATTCTAGCTTTGCTGCAGTGTCTCATCATGAATTAATATTTTACAACCATACAAGTAAAGAGGATACAAAGTTCATTGCTTACATTATTTTCTCATTTCTCATTCATGTGAGGAAAAAAGTATGAATTTTAAAATATTAATATTATTTATATTTAAAAAATACACTTATTCAACATGTACGCCTAAAAATGACTCTAGAAATCCTTAAATTGACTAAAAATGACTCTAAAAGGACTCGAATCAAGAAAGTATTACCTAAAATTTCAACATTACAAAAAATGAACAAAATATAAACTATAAAATGTATATTTCTTAAACCAGGTGATCATGAACAGAGTTTATGTACTTAAGAGCATCGTATAAGTGAAATCAATATAAAGATTATATATCATCTAAATATGGGCCCTGACTAGCAGTAAATGAATTATTTTTAATGGCAACAACTTAACTGATACCCATTTTTAAACAAATCACAAGTCATTTCATTTATAAAATATTCAAATTAAAAAAGTTATATGTAAGCTACCCTTAAATGAATAGCCTCCCACCTTAAGGAACGTATTTAGTTTTATATGTAATGCTAAACAATCCCCAAATATACATTTTAAATAAAACTATCCAAGCCATTTTAAATATATTTTAAATTTTTGAATTCACTCATTAGTAAATTACCCTTTAACGAATTTTTGTCCAAAATCCAAGTATATATTGTTATTTGGAAGGTCAAACAATCCTTAGATATTCATTTTAAACAAAATTCTATGAGCTGTTTTAGAAAAATTTTGAATTTAACAAAATCACTCTTCAGTAAACCATCTTTAATGTGATTTCTAGGGTCAAAATAATAATAGATATATTGAGGTATTGTAACGTATCATCTATATATAAATTATGAATGAAATCCATAGAACTGTTTTAAATCTGTGGCCAGAGATAGACAGACGGATAGACAGATAGACAGACAGACATGGGGACGGATAAAATGGTAAAATCTTCTAATTTGCGTTCGGATACACATCAAACATAAATATCGATCCTTCACGATGTCGAAAATGTTCGTGATTACTATATTGTATCTTTATATGGAAGAACTAGAGTAGAAAGAGGAAATATGGTGAAGGCAGAGAGGAAAAAAAAGTTGAGACTTAAAACTATTTATAATTACTAATTCAAGGTAGCACTGAGTTTCATCTAGTCAAATAATAAACAAAGTATTACTATCTTCATCGTCAATTTTAAGGAACTTATTAATGCTAAAAAAAACTATTTGTACGAAAACTTTCATAGTTTTTTGACGTGAATACGTCTTTAAATTTGCTACCATACTGGGGCAATCCAAAAAACCTAATGATAACAAAATCGGGGGATACAGTTTGGTGTTGTAGTTTCGAATCTTTCCTCTACATCCAAAATGAGAAGCTACGATGTTCGTTTAAGTTTAAACGTATTCACGTACAACACACGGCCGTGTCCATGACACAGCCACACCCCATTTTTTCAACTTTTATTATTGATGATACATCAATTTAGGATGTTGGTTGCTAATCACTTCAAACTTTAGTACAAAACATGTAGCATTAAAAGTAGTGGTGGGCTGATACCTACTTTTCTCGATTCCAATACCTTGCTCGATACTATCAATTCATCTCATTGATACTCGATACCCTATTCGATACGGAGTACGGGAAGCATAAATAACCTTTTAAATCATAAATGAGATGACTGAAGATATTTGCTTATTTTTTCAAAAAAGCTTTGAAATATTTTTTTTAGCTGGAAGTATTTTAAAAACTAAAATATTTTTATCAAAATAAATATTATTTCACAATATTTACTAAATTAACTCTCTTAGGTGAATTTATATAAAAATAAATGGTACGGCGCACTGCACAGAATTTCTCTCTCTTTCTATCAACCCAAGTACCGTCAAGGTGTTGCACATCATCAAGTCATCGCATTGATATTTAATTATTCATTTATACATTTTGACCAATAAAAAATGTAAATATTGACTATTGAGTCTCAAATGGAGATAGATTATTGCTGTGCAAACATTTCTCCTAAGAGCTTTAAGGAAAAATAACATACTTTTTTTTAGATACTTACTTATATTTAATTACTCTATGGCATTGGAGAATTATTGCGTTAAGACTTAAGTAGTATATGTTTACAACTAAAGCTCACAAAATTGTATTAATATATTTGCAAATATCTCAGAAACTGTTGCTTTTATAAAAATATATGTCAAATAAAAGTTTTTTATTTCTAATAGTCCTACAATTTTGCAATGATAAGTTGTTTAGTTTCTCAAATAGTTGTGGAGATACGGAAATTAACGCTTCTGTAAAGTACCCTAAAAATCATATTCATAGGAAAATGAAAATAGCCAGTTTATTTATAATCTTAATCAACGCCTAGATACGAATTTTAATCAAAATCGTTTGAATAGATTTTGAGAAAACCTATTTTTTCTCTTTTCGCCCTTTATAAAACTACTCTTAATTTTAAGTTTTAATAGACACACAGACAGACGGCATTGCAAAGACTATTTTTTAGGGTTCGGGGGGTAATGAGACGTCGACATCAATCAATATTTCAGGTTAGTTTTTTTTACGGTCGCAATACTTAAACTTTAATGTACAAAAAGTTAAAAAATATATATAATTGTGTATAGATTGAAAGTTATTAATTTTATAAAAATAAATTTCGAATAAAATATTTGTATTATAAATATATATACATATTTGTAATGCTAAGTAATTTCATATCTCAAATAGTTTCGAAGCTATTATAAAAAATGTTAATTTACGCATCAGACCGGAGCCCTTAAAGCCATTTTGCCAAAATATTGAGAGTAGCCATTTTGTTTGGATATAAATTAATATAATAATTATATTAATGGATATATTAATGGATATAAATGAATTCAAATCAAAATTGTTTGAGCCGATTTTGAAAAAATCGACTTTTTCTCTTTTTGCCCATCAGTAAACTACCCTTAATTTTAGGGGTAGATATCCAATTCCAAAAACCCCTAGGGGTAACCCTATGAAAACCCTAGATATCAAGTTTTAACTCAATCGGTAAAATAGTTTAGGCTCTAGTTGGAGGTACAGACAGACAGACAGACAGACGGAAATTCAAAAACCACTTTTTCGTATTCATGAAGTCATGAAACGTAAAGATTCATCAAAATCTCGAGATCGATTTTTTTGACGATCACCATACTTTCTCTACCTGTAAGATAGAGATAAAGTAAAAAGTTTTATTTGTGACATTGTTTGGAAACACTATCGAAATCAAAGTTGGCGATCCAAGCATTAGTTGAAGTCGATAGATTAAAAATGAATATTTAATGGGGATTATTTTAAAATTAGTCTAATGAAAATAAGTAACTTTTAATACAATGCAGCTCCATGCTGGCTGATTCGCTCGCTCACCACTACCTTAACAAAACAACGAGAAAAATATACCTTATGAATTAAATGGTTACACGGCTATTTTAATACAAAATAAGTGTTCTCCTTATATTCATTTTCGAAATACAGTTCCCTTTGATAAGAGAGAATCTAGCTTGTGTAGACCGTGACCGTCTTGATAAGCTGAAAAGGAATAGCATGTTTATATTGAGTGTGTATCTGTGGGGTCCGGGGTTAGATATGAGCGAAGAGAATGGTTGGACAAAGCAAAACTACAACTAGTAAATAATGTTGTTCTGATTACTATCCTTTCTCCCTTTCTCCACTACCTCTTAAAAATAATTCGAATGATTTATTTGACTATTTTAAAATAATCAAATGATTATTCAATTATTTAAATCATTCGACTATGCCCATTACCATCCTCAACCTTTTGAAGAGTTAAACCTGTTATAATATAAAGTGTTATCGAGATTTTTAGCGCATAGTATAAATTATTGCGATACCAAGGGTATCGAGGGTATCGAGAAATAGAGTATCACTATCGGCCCAACACTAATTAAAAGCAAAACGACTCTAAGAATAAATAATTGAAACATCTTTGGAGACTTATGTAACAAAAAAGTAAAACGTAGGTAATGTACACTGATTTAGGAAGGAGGTACGTTCTGAAAGGTGTTTGATTCTAACAAAATCCATCTTTTGGCAAATAAGATATAGAGTGCAAATAAAATCCCTCGAAAATTAAAACTTAAGGGGGGAAATTATTTGCGTTAATGCTTTCAAACTAGAAATATTTTCTGGAATATCAAACAGAACTACTTTTGGACGTACTTATCTATAGACCAGTACTTATGGTTAAACACGTGAACCAAATATCAAGCTCATTATGTTCGTTTTTTTAGTGACAAGTGTTTATTGAAGGTTTTTTTTAATAAGTGGTTTTTTACTCTCCCTCTACGAAAGTATTGGTATATTTATTCTATATTTTACCTTCACCATTCCTAATCTACTACATTATCCTATTTCAAAATTATATTTGAAACACAGCTTCGGTGGCCACACGGTATATTTCACTACTATTGCAGTAGACTAGACCACCAATTACGGGGAGATCGAGGTTCAAATCTCGATCAAGTGGAATGAAGATGGTTTCTCCAAACTGTGTTTCAACTCTATCTCTCCACGCAAGTGCGGGTACACTTTCTCTAAATATAACCTTCCTAATCCTTAAAACCATAATCCTAATTAGTACATAAGTGTATAATGCGAACGAGTAGTAAGTACGCGGTGCTAAAATAAAGTAAATGTTCTAGTATAAATATCAGCATTGTAAGTAGTCCCACTGGGCTTGCACTTTATCTAAGGGTCATTATATTTTATTTTTGAAAGCCTTGCAAATATGGGTCATGTCCATATTGCTTGACCTGATGCTATGAACTTTGTCGTGTAAGTAAATAGTGCTCTGCGCGGCCTCTATTGAGTAGGAAAAATACTAATTCTCGTTCTTTGTGTCGTAAAGGGGACACACAGACAAGGCCGTAGGCAGCCAATAATTTCACGGGGGGTTTGGTGGGAACATCCTCCAATTGCCGGAGGCTAGAAAAACTTTCTAAATATTGAACACCTCTAGAAGCTCTCTGAGGTGTTATTTATGGTAACACAGCCCCTTAATTTGTATTTGTACCTTAATTTTGATATTTTTTGAATCATAAATAAAGCCATATATACTTTGTTTGTATAATTTCAGGGAGGGTTTGAACCCCCAAAACCCCCCTTGACTACAGCTTTGCCCACAGACCATCAAGCATTTCAATTGTCTAGAGGAGAGATTGATTGATGGCTTTTGCTCGAGCTTGACAGATATCAAGCTTGTTTGATTTGCTGTCTTCAAGCAAGAGTTTGTACAAGCGTGCTTGTGCTTGCCAATCACATCAATGGTGTGCTAGTAACCATAGCGAGCGTAAGCGTCTCATAAAGAAAGGATTTCTTAGTCATTCGCTTTACTTTATATCCATTACTGTTTCCTGGGTCAGTTTTCATTCAAGTCATATATTTTTCCACTACCGGTTGGCTAGGACTGTCGTAGTAGATTTATACGTCCTATAATTTTACTTTAACCTAGGACAGCCACAACATCCAGTCCCCGGCTATTAATTTATCAGTGTAAAAGAGTAAACACATATTTTCATCAATAATAAATTATTGTCCAAGCCGGGAATCGAATCCGGGTCCCTTAGCTCAGAAGACAGACACGCTACCGACTGAGATAATGTGTCAGAGTGATCATTCGCTTGACGTTGGAAAACATATCTGGGGATTGAAGTACTACACACATATTATGTAGTACTGATCAGTCGATGGGCCCCTTAACAAGACCTCCTTTTATGAGGCCAAAAAACACGCCTCGGTGGCGTAGTTGACTAACGCGCTAGTTTCGTGTTGAGCTCGACTGCCAAGGACGGGGAGATCGAGGTTCAAATCTCAGTCAGGTGAACTGGGAGTTGTTTTTCCTAAATGGTTTTCCACTCTCCCTCCACGCAAATGCGGGTTCACTTCCTCTAAATTCCACCTTCCCAATTCCTAATCCATTAGCGTAATGAGTACTTAAGCGTATAACCCGAACGGGTAGTAAGACGTGGTGCTAAATATTATTATTATTATTATTATTATTATTATTATTATTATTATTATTATTATTATTATTATTATTATTATTATTATTATTATTATAAGGCCAATATTGAACCACCACGCAAATTTTCGAATTCCATATATAGCTTTAAGCAAAATTTTAAGAACTTGAGCTATCAATAATATATTCTTAAGTAAGTTAAAAAAAATCATTCTGTTACTCACAAAAAAATAAATAAAGAAATCTTGGTATGAAGGCTACTCCCACTCTATTCGGCCTATTTATCAGGATAGGCTTGGTGAAATGGGTAGGTAGTGTCAAACAGTTGAAGAGTTCATTTTTTAATTTTTTTAGTGAAATAAATTAATTACGTTACTAGTGTATAATGTGATGTAGTATTTAAAACTAATTGAAAGCGTTTATAAAATAAGGTCCTTGTTATATCAATGTCCCTACATGTAGTCCATGCTCTAACCTATCTTCGGTATTATAATTCTAGCTGGTGTCAAACACCCGACCACGAGGTAATGTGAGGATGTGGTGTATCTCAGACGTTTAAGATTGGTTGAGAGATTCTCCTCTGTGCAGAACAGGGACTCAAGCTGAAGGATATTCTCCCCACCATTTGTTTAAAATAGGTATCTGAGTATGTAGACAACTTTGGACTAACACCCCGGGGTTGGCCCATCCACATACGAGTCTGGCTCGTGAGTCCAGCTCGGCTCGGTTTTCAATTACCTAAACTCGTACGTGGGTGGGGTGTCATGAACTTGGCTTGGCATCAGGCGAGCTGAGTTCGACTCGGCTCGTCAGGTTCGTCGGTGGGGCTCGGCTCACTAGGGTCGTCGGTGGGGCTCGACTCGCCAGGGTCGTCGGTGGGGCTCTGCTCACTAGGGTCGTCGGTGGGGTTCGGCTCACCAGGGTCGTCGGTGGGGCTCGACTCGCCAGG